>JASGAU010408977.1:0-35797 GCA_030220045.1 Australoheros facetus
CCTGGGTTTTGGCATAAAGCTGAATTCTATACAATGAAGCCTTTTTTTTTTTTGGTTCTGATTTATTCCTTGCTCTGAAATGATTTGTTTTGAAATAAGTAGCAAATGTGCTAGAGTAGGCAGGTTTTTATCACAAAATTAACATATGTCAATGAAAGAATTTGTAAACTCTTGAATCGAATAAATGTGTATAGAAATAGATATGCTTGAATGTGGTGTTCACTCAGTAATTACTGTTTATGTAAGGACAACAGGAGCAATTGAATGGCATAGTTAGACAGGAAATGCAAGTGGGTACACTGATCTGCCAGACAGGAAGAGAAGTTTCCATGGTACCAGTGTTGGGAGGAGAGAATATGTTTACACAGAAAGATAGAAAGACGGCCATTTTGAAAGCCATTTTGCTTCTTTTTTTGTATTAAAATGCTTATAGTGTAGCCACAATGACAGCAGAGAAGTATTACTGTTTATTTTTTCATTCATGTATCATAGAGCACGCTGTCTAATGCACTGGCATATTTTCATATAGCTACTCAAGTTTATTCTGCAATCAAAATGACAAAGGAACAGAGTTTAGACTGTATATAAAAGACAGAAGTCCTTGAATACAAATTAGTTTTTAAAAGCTGGCAAGAATTGGCTCTTCTGGTTATAAAAAAAAGTGCAATTATATATAGTGCTGTGAAAAAGTACTTGCTGTTTAATTTTTATATATTTATTGGCATATTTGTCACACTTTTGTGCTTCAGATCNAACTGGGATCAACCACATTTTTTGGAAAGCTGAGTTCATTTTCAGAACCAAGAAATCTCTTTTCAGACAAAGTGAAATAGGCTAAAAGATCTCAAAAAGCAACATCATGCCATAAGCTAAAGAAGCTCAAGAACAGATGAGAAACAAAGCCATTTAGATCTATCAGTCTGGAAAGGGTTGAAAACCATGTCTAAGGCTTTGAGACTCCAGTGAACCATGGTGAGAGGCATTATCTACAAATGGAGAAAACTACACAGTGGTGAACCAAAATTACTCCAAGAGCACATCAACGACTCTTCCAGGAGGTCACAAAAGAAACCAGAACAACATCTAAAGAACTGCAGGCTTCACTTGCCTCAGTTAAGATCAGTGTTCATGATTCAACAATAAAAAAAAAAGAAACTGGGCAAAAATGGCATTCGTGGGAGAGTTCCAAGGAGAAAACAACTGACCAAAATGAACACATAGGTTTGTCTTACATTTGCCAAAAGGTACCTTGATTATTTTCAAGACTTTTGAACTATGAGACAAAAGTTGATATTTTTGGAAGGTTCGAATCCAATTAAAACTGTGTTACACTGTGGGTAATTTTTTTTAGGGGTCCTCAAAGTTTTCAAAAAAATCACTGGGATGAGCAGGCTGTTTATTAGACATCTTAGTTACACAAAACACAGACAAAGACTCAAGCACAGACAGTAACATAGTGAGACTGAGATAGAGACACACACACACACACACAGAGACAGAGAGAAGAGAGGAGAGAAACACAGATACAGAGAAGGATACAGAAAACAGGAAGAGAAAAAAGACAAGAAAGGGAAAAGCAAAAAAGTTAAGAGTGTGAAACAAAGAGTGGCCAAAATTTATATCTTAAAGATGGTAACTGCCCACTTGCCTTTGACCCCTCCTAATTTACTTAAAATCTCGATCCATGAAACTTAAACCCCAACCAATCACCTGTTGAGGCTCTGCCAACACTTGTCCCACACGGGCTAAAGAAACAAACATCACTAGGGTACCTCAGTGGCAGGAGTCATAATGAAGGATCTTATTTCAATTAAAACCTCTGCTTAGAACCAACCACCACCACCACCAGCCCCCCACTAATTCATATGTACAATATACTTTAATACATGATATAGAAATAGTGACAGTAAATATCAATATAAAAGTGATTTTAAAAAAATCCCCAACAACACTAAAACAGCATTTCATTAAAAAAAAAAATCGTACCAACAGCCATTATGGTGGTGGTAGTGTGATGGTTTGGGGCTTTTTTGCTGCTTCAGGACTTGGCCAACTTGCTGTAATTGATGGAACCATGAATTCTGTTCGCTACCAGAAAATCCTAAAGGCGGATATCCGGCCGTCCGTTCATGCCCTAAAGCTCAGTTGCACTTGCACTTATGCAGAAAAACAGGCCGTTTGTTCTTGAAAACTCTCCAGTGTGGCTGAATTAAATCAATTCTGCAAAGAAGAGTGGGCTACAATTCCTCCACAGTGATGTGAAAGACTCTTTACCATTTATCACATATGCTTGAGTGTAGTTCTTGCTGCTAAGAGTAGCAAAACTGTTATTAAGTTTAGGAAGGAATTACTTTTTCACACCATGTCAGGTAGGTTTGGATAGCTTTTTTTTTCCTTAGAAAATGAATTAATCATTTAAAAACAGCATTTTGTATTTACTCAGCTCTTTGTCTGATATTAAAGTTTTAAAACAAAACAAAACTTAAAACATTTTAAGTGTGACAAATATGCAAAAAAACAAAACAAAACAGGAAATACTTTTCACTTTGAGAAGTCTGAGAAAAGAGTCGTGTTGCTTACTTAATTTGTGACATCAATAAATAGTTTCCTGATTATAGTTGTAACTGCTTCTTTCAAGTCATGTATTAAATTTTTAATAATGCAGGGTATGATTTAGGGCATGGCTACCATAACCTGAGATAGCATCAAGCAAAATGCTTGAGTCAAGGCTATCAAACAGGAAGGTGACGTCACAGTGTATCTGTTCTTCTTTTATACACAGTCAGTGTTTGCATGTAGCAATTGATTTCTGGCCTAAGGATATCCATTTTCTTTTGTTTTTTCACCCATCTTTTCTGTAATAAATGTTTTCTCACATCTTGTAACACATATTTAAATGTTTTATGTATTTAATGCTGGATATGTCATCAAAGAAACAGCAGCACAAGCATACTGTCAATTTACTGTAATGTTAATGGCAAAGTTTCTACAGTAATGACACAAAATGCCATACTGACTTCCTTGTATTGACCTGGATCACTACCAATACAAAATGCATTTACAGCATTTCTCCATATAAAACTCAAAGTGGTGGGACTAATCTCTATAAAGACTAAGGGCATATGGAACAACCACCAACTAGCTTGTGTTTATGATTATGCTTTTTATTATCTTTGATCAAATGTATCTGTATTCATAAATGCAGGACAGAAATGGAAATGTCGGCTCCAAACTTCTGCTGGTTACACTGGAAGCCTCTTAAACTCATCAGTTACCAGTGGCTAAATCTGCAGGCTATCTGATGGACTCCCGGATTGGTTCAGAACCAGTAATGCTTTGGAGTTTGGTCACAGTGCACAGTTACACCTCCCCCTTTTAGCAAGTGCACCACCTAAAAAATTGTCAGTATTTATTGCCTTAATCTGAACATCAAGAAGATCAAAACATAAACAGCAAACTGGACTAGAGCCCTTAATTTCTTAAACTAAAATCATAAAAGACAAAATCTGCTTCTGTTCCACCACTCTTTGGAAATGTTTATATAGTAATATAATGCTAAAACTATTTAACATAACTAAACACACAAAAACGTACATATATTTGTTTTGATGTCAATTATTTGACAAGAAAACCCATGCTTTTGTTAAAAAAAGTCTCCAAACAGCAGCTGCAATTTAGTTATCAATCAACATTTATTAGTTATATTTGTATATGTACACCAAAGGTACAACACTTATTGATATGTAGAAACAGATTTTTTATGTATACCATAAACTGAGGAAAGAATTCTTTTTTTTTTTCCCAATAGTGAATTTCCCCCACACGTACCCTCTCCCTTTACATCAAGATAACAACAGCTTTACAAAGAGGGAAGGCCTAGAAAAGTAAAATCTGCAAAGCACATTGTAGGCAGGACTGAAACAGGTTATCAGCTCAGTGTATGAGTTTCTTCAAAAAAAAACACACATTTCAGTAGAAAAGGACAGGCTTGAAGATATACTGGCTCTTTGTTGTATCAATTATTTTTCATGTAATCAGTACCACTTAGATAAGCAATTCCAGGTGTTTGTGCGTGCATATAGTTTCTGTGCAGAAAGTAAAAAGGCAAATCGAGTAAAGGCAGTTTACTAAGTAGTATTTCTATAAACCTCCTTGATGTTGATGACATGAGTTTAAATGCGTGAAGATCTGGTAAATGGAAACACTAACACACCATCTAAAAGATCTAGATGTTCATGTCTTGCAGCTTTAAATGCACCAGGTAAACAAAGATGTCTGAGACTGAAGCCAGTTTCTCCTTTGAAAAGACAAAATGTGTTTAGATGAGTCACCTGAGGAATGTTGCTCTATACTGTAACAGGCATTTGAATACAATTGGAAGTTTGAGCTTTCTCTTATATCAACTCCTAGGCTGTGTTTGATACATTGCTCTATCTTACATGCAGAGCATGCCTGACCTTCTCCCTTTTTTTTGTCTCTATTATCAAGAGCCTTTATAATAATCATTTCTCACCCAAATAAGTCATGTTGGCCCCCTTATCAAACCACAAACTTCCCCATGCTCATTTTTAACTCACTCCTTCTCAGTCTCCTTCTTTCTATTCTTCATGCAAACAGTATTTTTACAGGATAACTATAATTTCTGTAAAACTCTGCATTGCCACTGGACAGAACAATTATATATTTATGTATGTACAATGAAAATGAATTCACACTGCTTATATCCTTATGGAACAAACATTCAAAACGCTTGCATTAGATAAAAAAAAAAAGATATTTATATGCTGGAATGTGACAGTTAATTAAAACAACTAGTTAACAGGTATTAGAGAATAAAAAAACAAGCAATTTATGACATATTTTCCTCTATACATTTTATCTAATCTAATTTTACTTCAGACATGGATGATTTTTTTTTTTTTCCTAGAGGATTACATTTAAAAATGTCACAGCGATGAAACTATAATTCTACGTACCATTTCAATACCCCCTTCAAAAGAAGCAAAAACAAAAGATATCTGTTACCTACAATATATACACAAAGTGCAAGGAGGCACTTCAAAATATCATGCTTTTAAGATAGTGGTGCAAAAAATAATTATCATATTTGAATTCATGCTTCTAAAACCGTGAGTTTGAACATAATATTGGTCCAACACACAATCCCCATCGGTGACACTATCGTTCCTCTACTCCCCTGTGTTTGTGTGTGTGTGCGTGTGTATCTGTGTGCGTGTGTATAATCCTGAAGATCATACAATGTTAGAGTGTCAGTGCTGTACTCTACAGCTCACTATTACAATTGTAAATGTGGTGACCTTCGTAGTTTAATTGTTTGTTTTTTAGTTTTTGTTTTGCATTTTTGTTATCTGTGCATCTGGACAAAAATGTGAAGATGGTCTATGTGCATCAGTTATTGTGTGTATATACATACATCGTCTATGCAGTGTTTTGAGCAGAACGCTGCATGTGCATTATGATGTATAAAAGTAGATAAATGACAGAGTTCTGCACTAGGTGTTGTGTTAAGTTTACAACTGTTACTTTAATTGGCATTTGTTTGAATTGAACACCTTCAAGGCAAGGTCATTCAGCACAGATGAAACGAGAGAAGAACACAACGCTGATAAAGAAATCATATTCACATTGACATTAGTTTCACCTCTCTCTCTCTCTCACACACACACACACAACAAAAATAATAATAATAAAATAACAGCCAGCAGTCCTGCTTTGTTTGTGTGTTTGCCATACTTTTTTTTTTTTTTTTTTGGTTCTAGGAGAAGATTATATGTGTATTACCTGATAACTGGAACATCCTGGCATTTAACTGTGCATGCCCATTGTCATATTCTGAGTTTCACCAGCTACCTTCTTACTATATGGACACACAGCTGCAGCATCTAGGGTTTGTAGAAACAGTCTTGAGCTCTGGTGGCAAAAATATATTGTTGTTTACCTTTTTAGATCTGGCTAAACAAGAAGCTGGCAGGTCTCCCCAAAGAGGATCTGTCTGTGTTTGTGTAAGCCAAGAATCCATCTGACAGCCGAGTGCTGCTCTACTTCTTTCTCAATTTCTTTTTATAAATGTTTCTAGCGGTTCACCTTTTGTGCTCTGCCAGTGTTTAATAATAACTATGTCTGTGCTTTCTAGTACACTGGTTCACAGGATCATTTAGCCACTGGAATGTAGTCTGAAATAAACATGTGCTTACTGTATGTTCTGGAAAGCTTCCTTTCCCATCATATTGTCATATCTCTCAACAAAAACCTTTGCTGTAATTCTTCAGAGGCCATTTTCTTGTGGAAGAACACAAGCAAACAAGTAAACATTTTAGGGTTAAAACTTTTTTTTTTCCCCATAAGAGTAAACATACAAGCCTGAGTATCTTTTGATCTTGCTTATTTTTAAAATTATACAAAAGAAAAAAAAATGGAAAGATTATGGTCAGCACTGACATGCACTCACATTTTGGCTTCACTTGTGCTTTTTCTTTATTTATGCTCAATCTCTTATTTTTGCTAGAATTTATGCAAGCATGCAATTTAGATTTACATTTACACTTCGCTTTAAAACTGATTGAAATTTATTTTTCATTGGCATAAAAAAAAATCTTTTTTTGGTGAAAATGCAGAGCACTGTATACAATTGGATTTTAGGGCAGCGCATTAGGCTTTGAGGTTTTATCAGATTATCACCTGTTATGCTGGCCAGTTATACATGGACAATTTAAGAAAATGGATGTCATGGTGACAATTCAAAGCCCTCTGTGAGCTGATATATTTTCTGCATGTTTGGTCCCTTTAATTGTCTTGGTCATGTTTTGACCTTAGCACTCTCTCTCTCTATCGCACACACAAATTAGTTTTAAATATCGCCCAATAGGTGGCACAAAGAAAAACATCCATTTTCCACACAGTAGACAAAATAAAAATATGATGGAGTTATAAATGCGCTTCATGGTATGATTTGTGCTTTATAATTCTACTTTCATATTCCTTGTAAGTTGTGAGGCTCAGCATGGGTCCCCTGTTCACTATTGTTCTCTGTGACCCTTTTATCAGTTTGTTGGTCCTCAGGGATACTGGGTAATACTGGGCAACTATAATTGCAGTTTGAAGCACATTAAAGACACTTGTGTTCTTAGATGAGAGACTGAGATGAAACCAAAAAGCAGTGGCCTTGTGCACTGTGCATTGTGATAGTACTGGCAGGGATGGAAAGAAGGGGATTTCATTACAAACTGCATTGGTTGTCATGATAATAATAATGCTCCAGGTCCCACTTGTCCTTTGACACTAAAATAATGATTCACCTTTAAGAAACTTGGAAGATGGTCTCAACGCATCTTCACTTCCTCACTCCACATACAGGATGTATTGCTAAGAATAGCTTATCTAACCTTTTTTTTCCTCTCTCTTCCTTCCCTACCCAAGCCTTGAAGAATGTTGTGCAAGTATCTGCTATACAGGACATAACTGTTCTCTAACATGTGAGGTATGCCTATGTTATCATTTCACAGTTAAGTGAATTAGTATCATATATATCAGTCAGATAGACAGTTAAAAATTTAAAGGGACTAATAATTAAAAAAAAAAGTAAAATACATGAAAAAAACAATTAGTAGTTCTGTTCATGTGATTTTTCATTCATTCTTTATATCACCAGACAGGAAAGCTTGTGGAGCCCAGAAGCAGGGGATCTCTGTGCTGCCATTATTCATGTTTCCATGGTTCCTCCTCAACAAGCGTACACTCCGCAGCAGAGCCGTTAGTGGCTGAGGTTACCTGTAAGAAGTTAGCAGAAGATCTAAACAGTGGATCCAAGGCAGTTATTAAAAAAAGAAAACTAGATACATTTTTTATAAAACTTTGGTCAAAAGAGCTTATAATAACATTGCGTCACTGATTTCCAATCTCATTGTACATTCTGTATAATGACAAATAAAGGCACTCTATTCTATTTTATTTAGTGCTCCCAGAAGTGAAATATTTCAATTAATCTGTTTAGTTAATTAGAATTAAAAAGCATATAGAGCATCAGAAAAACTACTTCTTCAGTCTACCCTGCTATATGATGTCTATAAACAAAAGTACAGTATACAGCGTTATCATTTTGAATATTATAGCTAGAGTGCTTTGTAGGACTGTAGTCTCCAGATCAACTGGTCCCTTGACCAAACTGTCATTGGTTTGACAATTGGTGTTACTTTCATAAGGAGAAAGTAAAAAGAGAAAGTAAGAGAACATCCTTCCAGTATTAATCCATTAATTTTTCATTTACTTTTGCAAATGTTACAAAAGTGTAACTTTTGTAACATTTGCTCAGCATTAGCTCCAAACTACATGATACTGTGTCAAAAAAAGTCAGTAGAGTGGATACATTTTTTTATTATCACTACATTTTTCAACCATTTTTGATTTTAAATGCTTGAGACTATGAGCATGTACATTTTAGAAACTGTATATTTTAAACAGTATCTTTTAACAGAGCAACAGCTTTGGCCCCGGCAGCTCCCAGTTGCAGTAGTTGCACCGAGCCCAAGGTGAATATGAATCATCCACTTTCATCAAAATAGAAAAATATCACAAGTTTTGAGCTGTGAGACTTATCGGTCAGAACATAAAGCCCATTTGTATTATTCCTCAATAGCTTTTGTCCTGGGATCACCAGTTCATATGGTTTGAAATCATATGAATGCACACTGATATACACTGGTTGGCTCCAAGTCTGTTTTCATTCCAAGTTTTCATTTCGGTACAAAATAAAGAGGTTGAAATGATTTAAATGATGCTCTGTGTAATAGCTTTTTGGTTTATCTATAATTTATTTTGACTAATAAGGCTAGAAGGTAAAGTGCACTCAGTACAGTGTGGCTGATTTAGTTAATCTAGAGAAAGATTATTCTCCCCATGACCAATGAATTGGTTTGAGGGCATGAAGAATGTCAGTCAATGAAGATTTTCTTTGGTTGACTGCAGCCCTCTTTGGCAATTAAACCCTTCATATATAAAATTGCTACTTTGCAACAAGCAAGGCTATGGAGGAACACTGGAACTCCAGGACTGATGATCATGCATGCTCATGGTAGTCCTAACACAGGAGTTTCTTTTAGTGACCTGAGAATAGACCACAAATTTATGATGAAAACAAACTCAGGAAGCAGTAAAAAAAAAAAAAAAATACAAATGAATTATAAATACAAAATATACAAATAACAAAGAAGAAACACTACTAAATGAATGCATTGTTATGTTTAGCTAATCTGCAAGCACTCTACAGCAGTTCATCACCTTGAAATGGGGTTAGAAATGTGAGCATGGCAAAGCACAAAACAGGGGGGAAAAATGGTGTGGAAGTTCCTGGAAATAGCAAGGCTTTGTGTCACATTTATATGTAAATGTCCATTAATAAAGCAAGTCTCAGAAGGGAGGATATAACTTTTTGCCATGGACAGATTGCTTGTGCGACAGGTTACCAGCGTTGCTAGGTAACGCCCTTCATCTTTTAATAAATGAAAAGGCTCATCAGCAGACCTTTCCCACCCGCCTGTGTGTGTCAGAGAACAAGCATTATGAACTTACATATAAGATATTCTAAAAGACTGGAATACATTCAGAGACCAGATTTAAAATGTTTTACATTATGGGAGCCATTTGCCCCTCTAGATTTCACAACACATTTCTCACAGTGGACAGAAATAGATGGTGTCAAAATGCAAAAAATCCTGTTTAGGGAATGACTCACTGACAGCTTGGTAGTTGGTGTGTAGGGAATATATGAACTGCTAATTAGCTCTAGCACTTTCCTCTGTATCTTAAATCCTACAGCAAATGACGACCCTTTGAAAACACACCCGTATAACAATTAAAATCAGCTGCATTTTAAGATAAAGCAGAAAACACCACACTGGACAATAAGTTGAACAAAAGAAAAGCAATAGCTAAAAACGTTTCTTTAAAGAAACAATTGTCTCAAAAAATTTATTAATGAATGTATTCTGAGCTTTTGACAGCTGAGTGCTGGTAAATAACTCCTCAGGGTCATAATGGGGATTATCTGGCTCTGTCTTTGAATTAGAGCCAATCTCCAACAGGCTACAGATTAGGCTAACTGTTGAGGGAGATAATTTTTATCCTTTTTTTTATATATATATATACACACTGATGCTGCATAACATTTTGATATGAAATGTTTTTCTTTTTTTTTTTTATTTAAATTTTTATTAAATTTGAAAGACAAGCAAACAAACAAAAACAAAACAAACAAACAAAACAAGCAAATAACAACCAAACCCCTGCCCCATTCAAACATACAAAACAAACATAAAATAAACAACCTAAAATACAGATAACAGCACAAACTATACTAAACCAAACTAAACTAAGCAGAACATGCCCACTATACTTTCAACAAAATATAAATAATTGTAAACTCCCCAACCACTATGTTTCTTTTATAAAAAACAAAAACTTATTCCAAACGAGTGTATAGGATTCCTGTCGGTCCTGTAATTTGGCTATCAACAGTTCAAAAGATGCAATCTCCCTCATAGTTTTTATCCACTCTCTATATTCAGGTCTTTCTTGGCTTTTCCATTTGCGAAGTATAAGCCTAGCTGTTGCAATAAAACCAGTTAGTAACAAAGCAAATTTATGCCAATTAACCTTGTAACCAGAAATCTGAGAAAATAAGTCAACCTCATCAAGAAGAACCTGGGTAGAGGACGCAGGATCCGACACTAAACAAAGAATGTCATCTGCATATAAAAAAAAGCTTATGAAATAGATGGTGTCAAAATGCAAAAAAAACTGTTTAGGGAATGACTCACTGACAGCTTGGTAGTTGGTGTGTAGGGAATATATGAACTGCTAATTAGCAGTTCATATAAAAGCCGCTATTCCAGAGAAATGGAAACATGCACACACCCATCTATTGTTCAACTGCTTCACTTCTGAAATAAAATAACAGTGGGTGTATTTACAGTGTTGTAAACAAAAATGCAACACATAAAACTCAAACAGAATCAAGCAAGGTGCAGCGTGAGCATGCAACAGGAGAGGGGTTATATACAGGTCTCTATGTCTCTAAGCATTAGGTGTACCTGGCATTCATCTACTACAACAGAATTGTTAGCAGTAGCGCTAGCAGTTGTGGTATCGGTAGCGGTTAAGACGCACTGGTTGGAATTATTTTCGTGGTGGTTCTTCATGTCGTCGTAATAAGACTGGGTCTTCGTCATCATTTCAATGTCATCCGACTTAGCCATGTGTGCATCCAGCTCATCCAACTCTGCCTTTGACATGTGGTACACGATGCCTGCACCGTAGGAGTCACCAACCACATTCACTGAGGTCCTGAATCGATCACTGATGAAACAGAATCGGCATGAAAGATGGCTTTGCATACTAGGAAAGGTTTACAAAATCCTAATACAGAAGGCTAATGTACCTTGCAGTATGCAACCACAATATGCATTTTTCTTTTGTCAAACTCACAGCAGCCAGTCGACAGCAACCAGGAGACTGATATCTTGGGTTGGCAGACCTACAGCAGTTAGGATCAACAGCATAGTCACCAGGCCGGCACTGGGAATACTGGCGGCCCCAACACTGGCCAAGGTGGCTGTCAGACTAGGTGAAGACATGAGAAAGCAGCACTCAATCACATTCTCCAAACCCACTCGCCTAACTTCATTCTTCACACCCCAGTGCACCTCTCCAAACACCAATGAACATTAAATACACTGCATCCCACGGTTACAGGAAGACATCCATTTTCTGTGGCGCTTGTGTAAAAGCATAGGCTGAGGAGCACCAGAATAAGTCCTCCATCGTTTCTGAAGAGAGGCTCATTGAAATGTGACAGAGCTAAGACTTTTAATTTAAAAGTACGAGGATTTATATGCCATAAAAAAGTCAGCGCCAAGGTCATCTATCTGCAGCTCACTGACTTACGAGAAGAATATTTTGGAAAGATTGTTATGATGAAAGGAGCAAGTGACTGGTGTTTCTGACTAAACTTCCCACTTAGCATGAGGCATGAACTGGAGCATACGGTTGCTTCCTCTGGGTACTTCATTTGCTGTACTCTGTTTCTTTTCTGCTCATTGCTAAGTGCCACTACACGTCTGCTAGGTTTGTCCTGATTATTATGATCTAATTGTGCCGACTGCATTTAACTCAATTTAAACACTCTTTAAATAGTGGAAATTGCAATTCTCACTGTGCTGACTAAGAATAGCTTAATTGTAAAAACTGCTGTCAGATTCATCTTTTCTGGATGACTCAATTTCTGAAACCTTTCATAAGTGTAAGCTAGGATGGGATGTTAAATATTAAGTACAAAGCCGTGTTTTTTCTGACCTGACAGTGATAATCTGACCAGGGTCAAGGTGGACACCATTCATCTGGGCAATGAAAATAGCAGCCACAGCCTCATACAGGGCTGTTCCATCCATGTTGATGGTGGCACCGACTGGGAGCACGAAACGAGTGACTCTTTTGTCAATGCCCAAATTCTCTTCCAGACAACGGAAGGTGACAGGTAGTGTACCAGCACTGGATGGGAAAAGCACAAGTTAATTAAAAATGTATAATAATTTGAATAAATATTAAGACGCAGTCATCTATTCACACATCCATCCATTCTGATGCTGACCTGGAGGCTGTCCCCAGAGCAGTGATCCAGGCCTGGAAGATGCCCAGGAAGAAGGTGAAGGGGTTTTTCCTGGTGATAACAAAGTAAATGCTGGGCAGAAAAATTGCTCCATGGATGATGAGGCCAATAATCACTGTCACCATGTACATGCCCAGCTGCCTAGCCACGACCTCCAGGTCCTTAATGGAAACGATCTTGCCACAAATCAGACAGGCAATACCAAATGGAGAATACCTGAAAATATGAAAAAGCATGTTGTTAATCATTTAGCTTTAAATATAGTTAAATCTGACAAATTCTGCTTATCATAAGCAGGCTATCATCTTTTAAAGCATTAAAATGACTTGACAAATAATAAATGAATGAAAAAATACATTGAAGTAAGTCATTTCTGACTCAAATGACTTAAATGAGTTTCAAAATGAGTCAGTGGGAATCTTGAGTGACACTAACCACATAATCATGATGACAATTTTCATCACAATCTCATTGAGGATATTGAAGAATTCAATCATGAGCCTGGCCTTCTCTCCCATCTTGCCCATGCAGATGCCAAATGCAATAAAGAAACCAATCAGACCTGTGACAAAAAAAAAATCATAAATGTGTCAAATTTTGAATACCAGTGCTGAAGGGTGAGATGTGTTCAGCATCAGGGAATTCTTATAAGATGATAGGTTTTCCATTTAAAAACCAATAGGCCTGTCCAGATATTTGCAGCTGTCAAAGCCTATTTCCAGTCATTCTAGCCTCATGACTCTAGAGTATGACTGAAATATCTGGACACATATTTTCCATGAAATTAAATCAATACATGGTGCCAAAAGAATGAATCCAAATGACTTTGATTATTCCCTGACTTGTGCTCTTTGCATTGTGGTATTGATGGAAATGCCTCAACTGCTAAAAATTTAGAGCATTTCCATCAGCCACTGATCTGCATTTCTATGTATTGTGCTAGTTAGCAAATGCTGGCATGGTGATGGCTAAGCTGGGTAAGATGATGAATGTGCTAAATATGTATATATGTATATACCTGCTTAGCATCACTGTCTGCCTTTTAGCATGCTGATGTTAGCACTTAGCTCTAAGCACTGTTCATAAGCAGGGCTGTAATCTTGTTTAATGTTACTTGGCCATATACTGCAGCTATATTCCTATGTGTTTTCAGTTGCAGTTAAGTGTTACATACCCAAAACATTCATGCCACTTTTGAATTGCAGTGACTTTTTGATGACGTACTGAGGCTCCTTTGTAATGTTAGCCACTAGGCCCTCCATAGTGGTGGCATTGGCATCCTCCTCAATAACCACCTCCACCTTCTTTGTGACTGTCTGAATCTGAAGTGAAGTAAGCATAAAGCATAATTAGTGATGAGCTGAATGACTGTAAAAAATGTTTTTGCTTACATTTGCAGCTGTTTTGGTATATCAGGCATGAATGCCTGTAGTTCCCTGTTGGTAGCCTCTGCCAGACACTTAATGAGTGTATGCCTACTCATTTCCCAGCACACAAGTTCATTTTCTATGACTTTATGTAATATTCCCTAAGTGACTGGATGGCACTCATCCAGTACTAAGACAAACCTTCAGATATCACACACAGGCTTTCTATGTGTGAATAAATCCTTTTAATCTGTTACCTGCTGGAAACAAGCCTGCACCAGATTCTCTGGGAAAAGGTTCCTGATCAGATCAAAGAAGGCATCCAGACTGGACACATCTTCATTTTTCTCGCCCTCGCCCAGATTCTCTTTCAGTTTGGGGTTGCCAGGGTGGATGACTAACACCAGGATGACTCCCAGGACAGCAGCAATAATAGTTGTGGACATGTAGTAGACCATAGCTCTGGTGCCCAGGCGACCGCTAGATTTGGCATCAAGACCGGCTAGACCTGCACCCAAAGCAAGCAAGATCATGTTTGCCTGGTAATTACTAGGACATATCCAATGGAAATTTTGACTCAATGCTGTAAGACATGAAGGCTGTATGCAAAGGTAATTAGTAGATTATATAAGGGTCTTATATGTCTTTTTCATCATGTCCATTTTTGTGGCAATAGCAGCAAAAGGTGTAGCTTAGGAACTTAATATTCCTAATATATTTGACTGTGACAATTTACACTGCACCTGTAATTAAACTGGAGATAATGAGTGGCAAGATCAACATCTTCAGCATCCTCATCAGGATGTCTCCCGGAAAAGCAATCACCATGACAATATCTGGGTGGAGTGGGGCAGCAACACGAAGCAGCATCCCTGCTACAGCCCCCAAGATCACACCTGAAAAGTGAAAAATCACAAAATGTGGAATTACATCAGAGATTTAAATTTGAGAAACAATGTAAGTCAGACATTACATGCAAATAAAACATAACAAAAATACTCTGGTTGCATTCTTAGCTACCTGAGAATAGCATCAATCTAAACTATGAAACAAATAATTCTCTGATGACTCAAAGACATCTTAGTAACTGCTTCCCGCCTTATCATTCCATTGTTTGGTAATGCACAAGAAGGCGTCTGCTAGATACTGTACTTAGGGAGGACAGCGGGTTATGAAAGATAAAACATAAACCTGCCAAGAGAGAGTAAAGCTCATGGAGGATTATGATCAGATTTATCTGAAGCAGAGAGGAGGAGGCAGCATGTCAGACTCACTATTGGAACATCTCTCATCTCTGCAAACTCTCTTTTTTCAAAAGAGTCTATAAATGACAGAAAAAGAGGTTTTTGACTCAAATCTCAGGTTCACTTTTTGTCTCACTGATCTATTTTTCTATTATCTTTTTTTTTTCTTTTTGCAACCTTACCTTTCCTCTGGTCTCCATTCTTTAATAGCCTGAATATTGTGACATTTGAAAGATCGCCTATTCTCAAACAAAATCTCTGTTGACCCTTAAACCCATAATGGTAAATGGACTAGTTCTTATATAGCGCTTTTCTACTCATTCTGAGCACTCAAAGCACTTACACAACACGTTTTACATTTACCCATGCACACCCATTCATACAAGCACTTCCATATTAACTAAGCTAAGTGCTTTTTTAATTATCTAACATTCACACACATTCACACTCCGACGGTTGCGTCGGAGAGAAACTTGGGGTTAAGTATCTTGCCCAAGGATACATTGGCATGTAGCCTGGAGTAGCCAGGAATCAAACTGCTGACCTTCCGATCAGTAGGTGACCTGCTCTACCTACTGAGCTACAGCCACCCGATGTCTCTTCTAACTAGCAACTCTTTTCCTGGCACATGCTGTTCCTGCCAGAAAGTAAAGTTGACCTCTGTATGCTCTCACCCCCCCATTCCCCTGCCTACCAGGCCTGGTGGTTGGCCTCTGTGTCTATCTGTCTTAGGCTAGACAAAACCCCAACATCTTCCCGAGGCTGCACTTCCTTTGCCAAAGATAACCCAGCCCAATATGTTGTTTCATAACACAAACTGATCACAAGCCCTCCAGCTTTTTTTTTTTTAATCTAAGTTGTCTTGTGCTTTAATCTATCTCCCAGTCTAGCAGCATCCTGTGGATTTTGCACACCCAATGGTTTTGGACAGCACTTGATTTCCTGTGCCTTCTCTTTGGACCGTTTACAAGTTCCTTTTTCAGAGTCTCATCTGCCAAGTGACAGATGATCAATGATCATGCTGGCTCACTTGCTTTGTGAGCGTCCAGCCGAGTGCCATGAGATGTACACTCATACAAGCCCACATCCATACAAGTGTAATACAGTAAGAAACCAAATAAATCAAATGTACGCACATTTTTAGAGTTTTAAGGCTCTCATCCTCTGCTTAGAAACTGCATGACTGGGAGGGACCACATAAACATCAAGCATAACAAACTATCAAAAAAGATGCACTGCTTAAGCAAAACTAATTTAAGACCTAATGCCCTTTCCTTTCCTTTTTTTTTTTTTTTTTACTTTTCCTTTAGAGCCTAATGAGCCTGTGCTATAATGACAGTACTTTTCATGCATCACCAGAGGCTGTTTGGGTGTGTACAGCACAGAGCTTTTGATAACAACAGGTGGCACAGAACAGGGGAAGTTCAGAACACCCAGTCGTCTTACTGTCTGAGCACAGATGGCATATCCTCCACATATTAAAAACAAGCCACATAACTGAGCACTGATCTAACAGAAGACTGAACTCAGTAATAGTCAGTATCCATGTTTAGCCTGCCCTGCTTTGTATTAGGCTCTTGAGATAAAAAGAATGAAAGAAAAAAAGTGATGGTGAGGTAACTTACCAAGGACAGTGAGAGTGAGAAGAAGGTTCTTGAACATTTTGGAGCAGATTTTGGCACATTTTGACTGGGGCCTGGCCTCAATGGGCTCCAGGTGACTCTCATGCATCCTCACCTCCACTTGTTTAGGCATACTGTTGGCACTGTGACAGAGAGAGAGAACAAGTGAGAGGCCTATTTATTAAATGCAAAACCATCAAGTCAAACCACACTCTTTACCACAGAACATTTTTGATCCCTATGCGGTACATCTCCTGGTCACATTCTGTCATTTGCAGCCACTATTAGAAAGGATTAATTCTATAACAACATACAGGATCCTTTGAAAACTGTTTATAGCTCAAATAAAAACACTGTGTGATAAAAATGTTTAGCATTCAAGCGTTGCCAAGCTGTCACTCTAACGCTGTTTGTTCATGGTTAAGAGAGCTTTCCAAAAGACGCAAGCTGACTACAAGCTGCTGCTTCTGAATCACAGTCCTTTGGGACATCTAATGTCAGTTTACTGAAGGGTCATTGTGTAGCCCCAGTTTTCCTAGTGTAGACTTTTGTTAGATTTTAATGGAAACTCTTGCCACATACTTTGATAAAATAACACTATTCAAAAATAACTATTCAAAATTTTGGTAGACTTTCCGGTCACTTTTAAAATGCAGAGATTAAACAGAGTTTTGATTTTAAAAGTGCTGTTATATATTATCATTACAAGAGTGAAACAAAGAGACATTAAGTGGATATTACAACAGATTTCCATAGTATTGTTTATTATTAAGGCATGTTGTTTACACTGTAGACAAATACCAGCAAAAGTCCTCTAGTACGCATCACAGTATCATTATTTGTCCTCAGGCACTGAAAAAAAAGAGTAGAAAAAAACAAGAAAGTGCCAAACTGTCAAATGTTTGGTGAAAAAAAATTTGATTTATACTCTCTCTCTCTCTCTCTCTCTCTGTCTCTCTCTCTCTCTCTCTCTCTCTCTCTCTCTCTCTCTCTCAGTTATCATTCAAAATGTAATTAACTGAATAACTGAATTTCCCATAATGAGCAGCCCAGAGCAGCAGTCCCACTGAGGTATGAATGCATTTTTTTTAACAAGAAGAGAGTCAGCTGTCATAGGACTCACATGACAGTTAGGCAGGCGTTCAAAAGCTGTAAGAAAACTGATTGGAAAAAGAGAAAATAACTACCATATTTGTGCAAATCCGTCAGCGTTAAGTTAAAGAAAAATATATATAAAACTGACTTGCTCGGTTTGATATTTCAGTTGTCTACTGATGAACTAAAAGTGACATTGTTGCTAAGAACAGCAAACATGAAATTCTATGACCCTGACCTGTCCCCTTATCACTGGGTTCAAGGTCTAAAAAACACTTCTTTTTTTTTAAGCTTAAGTTCTATCAGACGCCAAACAGGGAGGTTTAATCAAGAGGCTGCTTTTGAAAATGAACCTCACAACCAATGGCTCTTTTTTTGTGTTTTTGTGCGTGCATACAATTCCACATGAAACTGCATAAAAATTCACTGACTTATACAGACCTCCCTCAGGTTTGTGTACTGCGGTGTCGAAAGCTTAGGTATAAGAAGACCACCTGGTTACCTTCCAGGCACACAGATGGACGAGTCCTAGCTCCTCTCATTAATTTCGACATGTGAAATACACAGTATACATGCAAACAGCAGCTGCATTACACTTTACCCTGGTGGGATTTCATGCTTCAAAGAAAAGCTGGAGGAATTCATAAAACCCCAGAAATTAAAAAATTACTATTACATAGAAATCCTATTCCACAAGAGTGATGAGTGCTGGTAATTTAATGTCCCCCTTTTTCTCTCCCTTTCTTTATTTTTAGCACTATGAGAAGAAGCAGGCGATATTCTGCCATAATCCTCTCATTAGCACTTCTCTCACCAAGTCAGAGACAGATGAGGGAGCAGGTTTGTGTGACCCAATGATTGATGAATGTGAAATAAATATATAGCTAAGAGTTACAACCACTGCAGCAGCTGAATTATTTATTATCATTTTGCACCAGGAGGAAATAGAAATCTGTTTTGTGTTATAAAGTAATATTACTTGATGGAGAATTATTTTTGTTATTAACATTTCATGAGCTTGGAATTAATATTTGCGCCCTAACAAATAATTCTGAGCAGCTTCACATTTAAATCCACAGTCAGATAGATCTGGGCTTGTTTCTTTTTTAGTAAGTGTAAATGTCAAAAACTTACTTTTGTATCAGTATAATTGGATTTGACTAAATGTTCAGTACAACCATATTTCAGACTTTCAGACTTGTACAAGCACACATACATACAGTTTCTTCTTCTCTGTCACTAATGGGATCATCTTCTAAACCAGTTAATCTTGGCTAAGGGCTTAGTCAGATTAATTGCATTACAAAACTGTAAAGCCATGAAGAATAACTGGAGGTGTGAATAAAACAAAAACTATGAAACTATATGTTTTCCATTAAATGAAAAATTTTAAAATCATTTAGTGGCTAGAGTAAAAAAAAAAAATGAAAAAAGCAAAATGAGTAAAAATATATGATATGAATGAAAATACATAGTACTTACTTCATTTCTGGGGGAGTTGAGGTAAGTGCTATATACATTGACCAGGATCAGTTCTCCAGTCTTTGGTATTTAGGAGGGAATAAGTACAAGAAAGTGTTTGCAAGATCACAAGTGCTCCATCCAAATATGTTGTTAGATGTCAGCAGATAAGGTCCCAGGTACAGCCGGTGGCTAAAAACACCAGTGCTCTGCTGACAGCAACCTGCTTTCAGCTGTCCACAAACTCATCCAAAGCATCCAGAGAGGAGCGAGTCAACACAGTCCAGACGACAGACTTAGTCACAGACACAGCAACCTGAACGGCCCCATCGTGATGTCTGCAACCACCTCCCCCCACCACCACCACCCACCCCTTTACTCCACCGCCACCAACACCCACAGCAAGCTACTCACACGTGCACACGTATCATACACACATCCAACAAACCTAGAAGTAAATAAATAACTAAAAAGAAGAAATGGAGGGAGGAGCTAGTGTCAGAGCTTATGTTTCAAATCCCTCAGGGCTGCTACAGTCCCCAAACACTGTAATCCCCACAGAGAGCATGCTTCCACATTCATCCAACTACCATGGATAGTGCATGAGAGGCCAAGCTACTGGAGATGATGCATGATGATGCTGGCACAATACAGTGGTGCTTTGTAAGTAACCCCTTTGTTGAGAAGGGGATAAATGATTAAAGGATTAAATGAAGATCTATCTATCAATCTATCTATATATCTTATGACAAGCCTAAAATTAATTTTCACCCAGTCAAGTCACACACTCCTACTTGTATATTTACATATTTCCACTATTCAATAAGACTCCAAAGCATTGAACTCCAAAGTACAATTGACCTATGTGATTCATGTGAGGATACTGTCACGCTGATTCCCCTCTATTCTCCCAGCAGCATGGGACTTCACATGGCATTGAGCAGTATCACATTATTCTAATTAGGGAAATGTGTTGGAAAGCTATTTCCTCTTCAAACAAATGACCAGCTACACAACAAAAGCCAGAGGAATGCCATCTCTGTCTGTAAAGGTTGTGTCATGAGAAATCACTCATCCTAAATCCCTTAACATGTCATCCTTATTCAAAGGGCTCTCTCGAAAAAAGAGTGCAGTTTCGGGATGAGAGCAAGGGACTAGGACAGAGAAGAAGGGGTTACAAGGGGGAGTAAGAGGGACACTAGGGGAAAAGGGGGTACTGGGGTCACACCAGCACCTCTCAGCCAAAAGAGGGCCCTTTGAGGGGAAGGCTGAGGCAGCCATCCCCGCTTTTGGCTGGTACCATGTGAAGTTCTCTGCTTCCTCTCTGTTCCTTCTGAGGGGCTTTGTTTCACACGCAAACAGTGGCAGTGGCCCCAACTCGTCCGGCCAAGCGCTGCATCCAAACTGGCAGGGGCAAGAAAAGAAGGCGGGGGGGGGATTCAGATGGGAAGGGGTGCAAGGGTATAGCGAGAGGGGAGAGCAGTGGGCATGTCCAGAATGCCAGTTCTTTCAGGCCACTGATGTCATGCCTGTGCCCACCGTGGGAGAGCAGTGGAGGGACCAAGGCGCCCCTTTCTCTTTCCCCCTCCACAGTCTCTTTTTCCAGGATGAATGAATCTTTCAGAAGCAGCAGCTCATTGTGTCCCATAATCGACGGCGATTATCCCGATTTTATGCAGCCTTCCCAGTGCGAGGAGGTTCCCTGAGTGCTGGCATTGAGGGCCACTGCGATGCAGCCAGGACCACGAGGGGTTGCCCTAGCAACACTCTGTGGTTTAGAGAAGAGGATGAAGGGGAAGGAGGAAGCACACAGCCACACACATACATAGCATACAAACACAGAGCCTGCACAAACAAATAAAGAGAATGTATGGCTCAAAAGATTGACACATTTTATCTTTATCTCCCAAAACAAAATGAATCTTAGAGCTAAATAATAAAAAAGTCTTTAAAAGATTTTGTCAAACTTCACGGGGCATTTTTAAAATGCAACTTCTCCGTGTTGAGCTTCTTCACAACTACTGAGCTACTGTGGTAAGTGTGGACATCAGAGCTTATTAGGTAAGCAAAATCTGCCTAATAGTTAAAACGTTTGCATTACAGGATGGTTGTGTGATTACTTGTCCATTTCAGGTTGTTATTGTCCATGCAATACTACAGAGGGAGGTGTAAATGAGAATACAAGTTTCCCACTGGTCTCTCAAGGGGCCCAATCCCCATCCTCTTGATTGGTGCATCACATTATGTTGTGATGTAAAGGCAACTGGAGCAGGGCCAGGCTCCGGATATATCTGCCCCCTCTGGGCCTCACAGTCACTTGCATTACAGTGGGAAGAAATGAGCTAACACATACTGGCTGCCTAGGAGCTGTGACCACCACTAGCCCCTCAAAAGGAAGCTCTCAGCAAACACTCCAGGTTGTGCTGTGCATAAGAAGTGGGAGATAATTTCCAGGACTCTAAATAAAGGGAAGCTTTATCACCCTGCAACTTTAGATTATGTATCCCTATGTGATTGGGATGGATATATTCAGGGAAGTTCAATTTAAACAATACTCATGCAAAACTACACAGAATATCAAATATCAAATCAGAACTGACAAAGTGCTTACCATCTACACTCAGTGTGCTATTCTCTGACAAATTTCCAAATGAAACTGATCTAAAAAGTTCATTTTGGGGGGAGACTAAAGATTTTCTGCATTATATACATTATACATGATATCATTTGCACATATATCTCACTTATTTCTAATCTGGTTATCCAAAGCATGCTACATACTTGCTTGACCGTTGACATCCCTTGACATTCCTATAGTTTTAGCGGACTTAAGTCCTCTAGATTCTGATAATTTAAGAGAGTAGCAGTACAGAGTCACTCAACGGTACACTTGAAAAGTTGCCTTAAGCCACTTCTGAGTCAAAGTGAAAATACAGTCTGAAAAAAAGACAAAAAGCTAAAATAATCTGTACACTGAATAAAGCGGATTTTTGATTATATTCATCAATGTTGCCATTACTTGGCTGATCAGTGACTGGAGATCAGATGGCATATTCTAAAGGACATTCTGAGGAAACTTTAACACCAAACAATATGTAAATTTATAGTCCTATTTTTCTACATTTGTGAAGTTTTACTCTGTACTAGGATAGATGAGAGAAAAGCAAAGCAAATTTAGAGAACGTTGCTATCGATATGTTGTGCTGCAGTTTGGTTATTCTATGGAAACACTCTGGGGTGACAATAAAAGGGATATCCTTAAAAACATTTGGGCAGCCTTGTAGGACTAAGCACTGCTGGTTCAGTACCACGGTCAGTGACGCAGTCTCAAGAGCATCCAGTCTAAGTACCGACAGGAACTGTTTTACCACAGCTGACCCTGAGCTTAACATGTGGTATGTCACTGCCAGCATTGAAACTACTAGGAATCCTCAAAAGTCATACTTTGAATTTTTAGAAAGATCAGCCGATGATAAATGAAGATGAAGTTTTCACATTAATTCACAGACTGGAGTTTCCCTGTCTCTTCTCTCAGTGCATCTATCTTTATGTAAAAACAATATTCATAATAACCACAACTCTCCTCTGCAATTAATGTCCTTCCTGAGAAATAAAATTCTCAATTTCTTGTATTCAATAGCTGTAACACAGTAACTTTCATTTTTCTCTTTTCAAATTTTCCATTTTTACCATAATATTTTACAATCAGGGCGCATCACCAGCTTGGCAGTGCATAAAGGAACTATATGTGCCTGTCCCTCAGCATTCCCTAAGGTTTCCCTTTGTTTAGCACAGCTCTGTGTCCATAATGAGGCAGTCATTAGAGAGAATCTGAGAATCCTGAAGCTCGTGGAGTCTGTATAGATCTCAGATGTTTAAAAGTCCCACTGTAATTAAGCCCTAACAGCCCATCATGCAGGGTTGTGGTTGTCACAGGACTGGATGAAGTAACTGTAGTTTATCTGGAAATATCTGATAGAGAATTTAGTTTGATAGTATCTATTCAACCACAATCAATTCACTGCTACATCTTCGAACTCAATACCTTCACCTGTAAGTGTCCTATATTTTTTTGTGAATTAAAAAGGGCAAACTTCAAAGCCAGCTATCCTCAAACTGCTAATGTCCATAACCCAAATCTCAGCTTTTATGACTCACACTCTTTTCATCATTATCTTCTTATAATTTTAACTGTAATTATTTCAACTGTGTACATTTTACTTGCAAAAGGATTTTGTTATTGCTCTTCCACTATCCGCTATAGTTCCCCAACTCTTATCTATAGCTGTACAGATGAAAGGACAGTGAAAAAAAAAGGATTGCCTCATGTGAGATTCTCCCACTCTACTTCTCCAAGCCTCCTCTATCAGATGGTGGGCTACACACTTACTGCAGATACAAACACCATGTCCCTCCCCCTGTGGCTGCTCCTGTGTTCATGCTGGCTGCATATGAAGTGATGCTACAGTACTATCATTAGCAGAGGCGCATCTGTTTAACAGAACATTAGATTTTTCAACACACAGCTTTTGATGCCGTTGGTCCGATCCCCACCGGAGCTCATTAATTCAGCCAGCAAGGCAGGACAACCCCACCCCCTACTACAACCACCACTATAATATACCCGCTACACAGCTGAGAGGCAGATGACAGGGAAAGGTGGGAGGGGTTAAATGGCAAAAATGCCACATTGAGATAGATCCGTGACAGTGGATGGGGGTTGGGCGAGGGAACAAGGCGGGGGGAAGGTGTGGCTGATGGAGGTAAGGATGGAAACAAAGGAATAGAAGGGCAACCAAATAAGAAAAAAGTGAAGGTGAAGCAAAAAGGTCAAACATAGGTCAGATTAAAGCAATCACTTGGTACACAGATGAGAAGAAGCATGTCTCTACATTTATTCTTTGTTATCCCATTATGAGTGGATGCATGACGAGCTGACATCTGTGTTAGGCAGCTGGCCCTGTGAAATTGGATAACTGCACAAATCATGTTTCACACATCAATAGACTCACCTGACACACTCTAAAATTTAAATTAATTTCAGTGATAGGATGCACTTAACATAGTTTTTAATATACAGAAGTGCAAATGCACAGAATATACTGTCTGCTGGTCATGTCCCATGGCATCAAAGGCTGGGTGAGGTCTTGCTCAGGATTTGTCAATAAGAGGACTAAGGAGGATGGATGTTCTCTTACTAATTAAACAGTGCAGCCTATAGGGACTGAGCACAGCCTGAAGCAGTAGCCATTACCCTGATTTCCCCACACCACCCTGCAGTGTTGCATGCCTGCACACATACAGCTCATTACATCATCCAGCTCAGCCAAGCTGCCACATACTCATCCCTATACTAGCATATAACTCAGTCCTAAAGGCCAATATTTAGCATAGATTTTTATATGCCACATGAATTGGATCATTTTAAGAACAAGCTGGTTAAAATATTACAAGTCAGTATTAAAATTCACTTAAAAACTGTATGGAAGTAATTTTTACAGCTAACAATAAGACAATAATACTACAGGTGTAACATCTATATGGCTTTATTATAGCCAGTGCCATAAATTTCACAGCCTAATGTCGATACAACCAAAATGGATATGTGCCATATGTTATCTCATACAAAACGTATTACTGTAAATATACAGCTGATGTATGTACAGATGGCCTTTATGGTGTTCTTAGCAAAAACATAATTCTGTAAGATGTGATCATCAGTTGAAAGTGAAATATTCTTTGCATTTTTCTGATCATGGAAACACACATCATTAGGGATACAATATGGAACCATATCAGGAGAGCAGGGAAGTATGACAGAGCTGTCAGTTCCTCACTTGCAGTGTCTCAGTGTATATCTGTTTTCTATACTAAGAATCTTTCCTGCTCATCACTCTCTGTTACACGCTGTCTCTTACTGAGTTTCTCTCTTATTTTCTCCTTCTCTTTCTCACACACATACAAGATACTGATCGGCGTGCAAGACAAAACATTTCTATCCTTGTTTGATCTTGGTTCCACGAACTGGAGTATTTTAGATGTTTTCAAAACATGACTGCCTTTTTTTTTCAAGCAAACAAAATTTTTAAAATGTACAATTTTCAAAGGAAATATTTGCTTTCTGTTTGAGTTCAGTTGATGCTGTAAACTCTGGTGTGAACTGAAGCCTCTGCGCTACAAGGGTACTTTCTT
Organism: Australoheros facetus; assembly: GCA_030220045.1. Classification (NCBI taxonomy): domain Eukaryota; kingdom Metazoa; phylum Chordata; class Actinopteri; order Cichliformes; family Cichlidae; genus Australoheros; species Australoheros facetus. The sequence goes on from JASGAU010408977.1 coordinate 25,661, forward strand.
TCAGGAACACTTCAGTAACACTCTTCTTTCAGAACCACGTCTTTGAAACTCAAAAAAAGGAGGCAAACTCAAAAAAGGGGGCTAGCTGTTGCCCCTAACAGTTTTTACATGTGAAGCCACATGGACTCCCTTGCTGGTCTTTGGCTCATTGTTTTTCCTTCAAAGTCATGCACACTTTGTCACACTATGTAAATATTTCTTTAGTCACAGGCAGCACAGGAATGCCGTAGAGGGTGAACACTCTCTAATAGGCTTTTTCCACAACCTAATTATAAGAGCCAGCATATAGTGACAGTCAATCATTATCAGAAGCTCTGGGCAAAATCATTTTCATCACATTTCCGCTTTTATAAATCCCAAGTGCATAGAAATCTTAGCCTGCTCAATAGATAGCAAACCTGTTTCATTTGAGATTTAAGGAAGACAGGAAACCAGGATTCCCAGTGATGTCAGTGTCAATCTGCACCAGAAGCAATGTGTACATCATAAATCATGTAAGGCTGGTTTTGAGACACTGGATAAATTGAAACTAAAACTTCAACTAAACTTGAATAAACTTTGGATTTTTTTCATTTATATATCTTTTTCATCAGTGCAATTACATGCTTACAGATAAACTATTATATGATAAGCCAGATAGTTCAGGGTATGCCTAGATGACTGTATATATAAATAGATGCCTAGATGGATGTGTCGACAGATTTTGAGATGGACAGATTTCTAGACATCTAGATTATCTAGCTATTGTAGGGTATTTACCTTACAGTATAAAGCACCTTGCTGTAAATGTTGTGATTTGTTGTTATATGAATTTAAAAAAGAGGATGGATGGATGGATGGATGGATGGATGGATGGATGGATGGATGGATGGATGGATGGATGGATGGATGGATGGATGGATAGATAGATAGATAGATAGATAGATAGATAGATAGATAGATAGATAGATAGATAGATAGATAGATAGATAGATAGATAGATAGATAGATAGATAGATAGAGCTCCTAATTAACCAGTGCATAATGTGGTGAGCCAAAAGCCTCTAACAAACCCCTCTCTGTGTTCATCAGCCATTGAGGCAATCCGCTCTTGGAACACGCCAACCCTACTAGAATAATGGGCCACTTTACAGGCCTCCAAGTTAGTTCACAGAATCTAGAGCTGGGAAACCGCTAGCACAGGGTTCATGGGGAGGAGGGGAAACTTAATTGTTGCCTCCATTTTTGTTTTTTCATCCCCCCTCCTCTCTTTCTCCTCTTTTATTTCTGAAAAGGGGGCTGACAAACAGGCAATGAACGCATTTGTTGTGTGTTCCGCTGGACAAGTGGGTGAGGTAAACAAAACTTAGACTGTAGAGTCTATCAACTGGAGCTCGTCAAGATGGGATAGGCTGAGCAGTGGGGAGCAGCACACATGCAGAGGAAGGATTGGTCAGGGACCTGAGTGAGTAGGAGGGGTTGAGGACCACTGCCAGGTTTCGGGGGGGAGTAAGGTAGAAAGGGTGACAGTAAAGGGTCCTGAGAGAGAGAGAGAGAGAGAGAGAGAGAGAGCGAGAGAGAGAGAGAGAGAGAGAGAGAGAGAGAGAGAGGAAAAAAGGGAGGGTTATTCCGGAAGAATTGGGAGGTGGACATGGGTGCTGAGGTTACTCTTCTAAGTGTGGGCATTGTATTTGGTGCTGAAGTTCTCATGCATGTCTTGTTTCAGCTCCCTAAAATGTCTGAAAGTGATGGAGCTCGCTGCGATTAAGCAGACAAGTGGCAGCTCTGCTTTGCGCTCCCACAGCTCAGGCTATTTACATACTCAAGAGGAACATTAATGCCGGCCGATCCCCCAAGGCTGAACAAAGAAGCACACAAACCTGCCTCTGAGGCCCATTACGCACTTAATTGAGGATTTGTGGAATAGTAAAAAGGGGCAAAGGAAGAGGAAGGTGGGTGAGACTGGGAGGGGTAGTGGGTGAAATGGGCAATTACACAATTTTTTTGTCTTTTTGTGTTATTTTTATGTCCCCCCCCCCCTCGGTGTTCCAGAAAGGTTTGATTTCCATTGATAGTGGGAGGATCAAACATGGAAATGATACACAGACAAATATATAAAATAAGTGAGAACAGCTACAGTGTGATACAACAGACTGCAAGAGAAGTTAAACAAAAACTATTGTTATTGATGTATTTTAACAGTTTACAGGGTTCTTTTGTACCTTTTTAACTGTTGAAAGTGTCAAACATGTACAGATTAGTTGAATATATTTATTATTATTAGTGAAAGTTAAGCATTTGTGTGTTTGGATACTACTTTCTGTTAAACATAAAGACATCTGACATCAAGTTAACAGAGCTGCTGTGTAAACCAAAAGTAGCTCCATCTGATAATCAGTGTGAATCTGTCACGGTAAATCATTGTTCAGTTGAAGTCTCCTTTTTGTTTTGAACACTAAATCTGCTTCAATTATGATTCCTTTGTCACCACACAATGGGTCAATTGTTTGTAGTGGCATGGTCTTTGGTGCCAGGAGGGAAAAAAAAGAAAATGAGACCCCCTCTGTCCTGCCTCTTCTTCCCTTTACCAATCACTATTGGAGCAATTTCGTGACTCCCCCTGCTGACCTGAATTCCAGTGTAGCAGGTGCCAATGGGATGTGGGTGGTTTGAAGTTTTGCAAGGAGGACAGGGGCTGTGGTGAAGCGATTGGGAGGGATGAGGCCTTTGCTGTACCAGTAAATGCTGACTCAATTCCCTGTGGGCCCCCCCCAGCCAGTACGGTGACCTCCAATATTATTATCAGTACTCATGACTCAGAATGTGGGTCAAAAGTAGAAATTGAAAACTCATTTAAATCTGAGCTGCATACAATAGGTAGACCAGATAAAGTCAACATGTCAGGGAAACTTATCTGTCATAAATGTAGCAATGAGGCAATGTAGCAGCTTGCAAAGCACAAAAAAATACTTAAGATAGCAATGTTTTTAGTTTATTGCTGTCTATGTCAGTGACTTTTTTAACGAGTAGCCAACAAAGCACAGCATATAGCTTATTGGTCCATCACATGTACAGTATATAAAAGAGCTCTTGTATTGTGACAGCAGAAATTCCTATAATACTGGATAAGGACGTTCATTACGATTAAGTAAATGTAAACCTTTTTTTTTTTAACTGTACTGTTTTTGTATTGCAGACTTAAGGTGGCTTTCTTTACCTCTACTGTCAAAACCCTCATAAAAGAGAATTCAATTTCAACAGTACATGATCATTCTCAGACAAAATTTAAGTTATATAAGACAAATAAACTGTAAACTAAATGGTTGTGTTTCTCCCCTGGCACATTATCAGAGATTAAATGGGCAGTTTAAATTGGTGTTTCATTGCAAAACTGAAGAAGTGCCTCAACCATGGCCAGCAGGATCTATCGTTTTGCCGCCCAGCAGCAGTCCCACCAGTGAATGCCTATGATTCTGTTCCTGTGCAGTCATACAGAAGTGAAGGGAGCTGGGCTCTTTGTTTGGTCAACCCATGGGAAAAGCTTCACTCTGTTCAGTTCTCTGAGAGACAAAACATGGATTCTATAGGCAGGACTACAAGAGTGAAAGGGGAAAAAATTAAAAAGCAGATGATGAATCCCTTCTTCCCCATACTGGGAAGACTCACAAGTGGAATACAGTCACAAGAACGAGACAAATCACAATTCAACGCCCAGGAAGAAAAGAGGGAAATAAATAAATACAGTTGAAATCATGTCCAAAAAGGAATGAAATTGGTTAATAGTAAGGTAATCTGAAAGGACTGGAAAACAACAGCTAGAGAAAGAAAAAGAGGAGTACTGAATGAGTGTAAAAAAGAGAGACAGAGATAGACAAGCATGAGGGTGGTAAAGAGTGAAAAGAGGAGCTGGATGGCACTTTGGCAGCTTCAGCATGTTCCCAGGAGGATTACTCAAGCGCTAGATGCCACAGACTGCCAGTAAGACCACAGAGAAACTGCATGAATGGAGACACACAACCATACATGTGCAAACGGGCGCACATCTCTTTAGATGTCCCCCTGCTGTAGGCTGGTCACTAGCTCACCTGTTTCCTCTCTTTCCTTTTTTCTACATCTACAATCTTTTTTTCCCCCCATTCTTCCACATTTCCCAGCACGTTCCCAACCTCCTTTTTCTTCCCTCCAACCTTCGATCACACTCTCTCAATCTCTCAATCAAGCCTTTACAAACAAATAAAAGTAGAAGTCTGACTTGGCCAGCCCCAGACAGGTAACATGTCCTCCATCTTCTGGCTGCTTGTGCAGGCCTTTTAATTCTTTATGCATGGGCAAAATTCCCTTTTCAGGGAAAAATGTCTCTAGGTCACCAGGAGGGGAAACAAACTCACCTTCTCCCTTGCTAACTCACTCCATCATTTATCTATTTAAAACCAAAGAAAGAGTTCTATATTTTACTGTCTGTCCTCCCCAGCACTTTCTCTTTCTATCACTCCCACATATTAACTCTCTCACACGCTAGCTCACACTTCTGGCAGTGTAAAACCTCAGCTTGTCTGGCAAAAACTAAAGTGTTCTTGGATTTCAGTTTCTGTTCAGTTTTTTTTTTTTTTTTTTCCCAGGCGTGAAAATGTATCAGAGAATATCATGATTCATTTAACTTGAATTTTCATGTCTGATTACTAGTGACTGCTCAGTTGCCATTTGGTCCACTGTTTCCAGTCGTCTGAGTACGTTAAACAAATCTATCTGCTCGATTCCTCCTCTAATAATTCTCAAGCACAAGAGAAACAGGTGAGATCAATTGCTAAAATTGCATTTGCACTAAAGAGCACAATCCCTGAAGAAGTTATAAGTCAATCAGCATATTGATTTTTGACAGGGAGTCATGATTTGCCCCCTGGCCACTTCTCCACAACTACCCTCCCCTTAAGTGAGAGTGAGTGTGTGTGTGTGTGTGTGTGTGTGTGTGTGTGTGTGTGTGTGTGTGTGTGTTCTTCTACAAATCTGCCCTGCCCTGAAAACAATGAGTGTTGTCTTCACTCAAATTAACATAACAGGTTGAGGAACATGATTTTGACTTGTGTCACTTCCAGAGAAAGACGCAGCGATGCTGCAGGGTCTTATCTTGCATTGTGCACATGTGTGTCTGTACTGAGTGTACGCTCAGAATAATTGGTATCTTCTTTATTACATGTCATGAGCTTAAAATAATTTGTTATGATGATTATAACAAATGCAGCTACATGCTGATATCAGCTACATGAATGATATCCACTTTTTTTGTTGTGAAACTTGGAAATTAAATCTTAGTACAGCATATTTAAAATTTTTATTTTAAATAGTCCTTGCAATATCCTCTGTAAATTTGCATTATTTTGTCTTTTCAACAAACAGTTACTTTGACCATTTCTATGAGCTGGCAACCACAAAAAGAGTGAGCAATCAATTTGTTTGAGCTAAGTGTAACAAATCCTAAACACCCTGGAAATAATTAGTAATAATTGAATAGAAAATTCCATTACTGTCTGACAAATACAGGTAAACAGGATTAACAGAATTGCCAGATAAAGTGCCTACAAAAACTCCTTACCAATATGTTCTTCTGTATAAGTGGATACTAAATATGTGTATCATGTTCTCAACCAAGCTTCCATTAATGTGGATATGAATTCTCATTTATGTGAAATGGTTGTTATGGCTGTACTTCGCAGTGTGAAACTGCTTCACATGAAAACATATGCTTTTAAAAAATATAAGCTGCTTACAGCTACAAGTGTGAGCTTGCCTTGAATTTATGTCAGGTTCATTCATTCAAGGCAGGAAATGCCATAGTGCAGTGGTTTGACTGTGGGGAAAAGGGAAATAAAAATTAGCTGAACAGACACTTTTCTTTACACATTCTCCAAGAAAAGGATCAAGGCCTCAAAGATTTCTCTGCATGGCATAGTCAGTTCCTCAAAACATGCCGATTAAACCCAAACGTATAGACTTAACTGCACTCAGCCGAAGCACCAAACCCTTTCTAGGTTTGACCAACATCCTTTTGACAGAAGCATCGATAAACAACCCCTGTAAAGGTTTTCAAGACCATCCAAGACTAATGCAGAAGGCGATCAACTGAGAATGCCAAGAGAATTGGTTTCCATGGTGACATTGATGGTGCTATTGGAAAACTGTGTGTCTGTGTGTGCTCGCACCCCAACGCCTGCGTGCATGCCTTTTAATATGAAAAAGGGAAAGAGCTACAACGATTGGTTCAAGAGGAGGGTGGTGGTAGTAGCCCAAGGCAAAAAAAAAAAAAATTTTTTTTAAATAAGCCACAGCTCATTCTAAGTNNNNCTTACTCAACTGCATGTTCATCTTGTAAATGCAAAAGGCTGCAGACATCTCCGAGGCTAGATTATACAGAATAATTTTCTTTCTCATAACTGAATACTTTATCTGAAGCTGCAACTCAGGCTACAACTTGTTGGCTTTAAGAACAATGGACCAGTTAACATGCAGTCACACCTGGTGTCAAACCAAAACTTCTTCACTGCGGAGCTGTGAAAAAATGTTACAGGATATATTTATATTTACAATAAACTCAACTTTTTCTATGTATTCTGAGTTTAATTGCAACTACATTTTTAAAACAATCAACTAAGATGGGAATCGTTTCGCGCTTGGATGAAGATGACCAAGGACAGCCACCAGCAGAATGCTGCTTTTGGCTCAGCTACCAGATAATTAAGCTAAAGGTTTTCCCAGTATCCTCAAAGTGTCTACAATCGCATGATTAAAAACAAACGCAAAATCGCGTTTCTTCTTAAACGTTCACTGTGATGTTTCTTTAATTTATCTACAGCACGTCCAATCGATTTTCATTTATTGGTTATGTTTGCCATTTGTCCGATCCGCAGAGCAATGTGAGTAAATTCAAGCCTATTGTTGACGGTTGCCATTCCAGGACTTTTTACTGCAGATTGTCGTTTTATCTATGGAGTAGCTGCGATATGAATGCAAAACTTAAAAAATAAAAAAATAAAAATGTTAATTGATCTAATTTGTATTTTTGAAACACTTCACCTACTCGCATGCATATCTGGTGCACCTGTAATTATTTCGCGAAGCAATTACATATATTTACCTGCAAGTTATGATGATGAACAACAAACTGGTTATTAGTGACGCTTAAGAACAGCTACGCATTCCTTAATTGTCTTCACTATTGAGTGTTTACGCATCCCATTTGCAGGTTAAAATAAATGCCAAGCAGTATCTTACCTTTGCAGCAAATCGCGATGAAAAAAAGTTTTTTGGTGCTGTCCCCTTGCAGGGCCTTGTCTCTTCCGCTTCAGAGAGCGTCAGCCACCGCGAGCTTCAGAGCGCACAGCGTTCCAAGACGGGAGCGCTTCAAGGACCAAACAGGAATTTTCTGTTAGTAAAATCCGAGGAGCTCCGCAGCTCAACGATCCCACTGAATGAGCTCTGCCTCACCTCACTCTTCGGCGCTTTACTCCCCCACCCACCTCCACCCGTTTCCCCCCCTCTTTGTTCCTTCTGCATGGGAATGCCAACCCTCGTTGGTTGAAGATGCAGCCTATACCGTACCCTTTTCTCTCCGTGTCTCTCTGTGACCCTCTCTACCTCACTCTCTCCTTCTCTCTCACACACAGACATAGGAGCACGCGCGCGATTCACAGGCATGGACACGCAAAACCTGTTCATAAGGACTCTCAACCCCCAACATAACCTCAAAAAATATCCTAATTAATGTGGGTGAGGTTTTATTACCTTTTTGCAGCTGCTGTTCCACAGACCTGTGGTTATGTCAGACCTTTGGCAGATATTATGTACTGTAGGTCTAACTCGCAGCATGCTTATAAGGTAAATATTTCTTTGAGAATCAATGTTTCATACACCCCTTTAAAACAAGCAAAAAAGCTTCAAAAGCGAAGTATATATCTAATCTAAGTCTAAAGTAAGGAGGCGGTATATGTATTTAATTTCATTAATGTAAGGTTCACAGAGCATGACAGAGAATCTTCACCCTAAAGCTAATATTCAGCTTAATATGGCTGACAAAGAAAAGTATAAAATGTTACAATGTTACCCTGATATTTTTTTTAACTCTTAAAAATGACTGCAATAATCAATTCATTTGCAAAACAGTGGTCCGTCCATTTTCAGTGAACTGACACATTTAAGATTATCCTGAAGTCCAGCTCAAAACTACTGCAAAGCTCCACATTTTCTGTTGTTAAGGATTCGGGTTTGCTGTCTTGTTGAATGATAAAATGTCATTTGGCTGAACTGTGTTTATGTTCAGTTTGTTTTGGTTTTTTTGTTTAGTTTTTTTTTTCCACCACAGAAATAATCAATAAATGCCAGCGTGTCATTTCCATTCAGGTATAAAAGCAATAACACAACTGTCACCATGTTTGACAGATGAGGCGGAAAGCTTTGGAGCATGAGCTTATTTTTTTTCCCCCTCTCTCTCTCTCTCTCTCTCTCTCTCTCTCCACTTTTACCCTTTTATTTTGTCAGTCTATCCATCTTTGTGCCACAACAGTGCTATTTTCTTTTTGCATCTTTTGGCTGTATCATAGCCCTTCAAATTTGAATGCTTATCAGGGTTTGCATTTGTAGTGAATCCTCTCAGATTATGATTGCAGTTTTCTGTTGATCACTGGCATGGAAACAAGGGTACTTAAATCCTGAAAACTGTTATTCACTTGTTCTGCAGCAATAACACATTTTTTCTTCACAAAGAAAGCAGTTTCCCAGTTATCCACGAGACTCATACTCCTCAGTCCACCAGATTGTGAAATGTGAGATTTTTCTGTGTTTGCTTGCTTCTTGTACCAAACTGTCTAGTTTGTCAAAGCAGCTTCTTTTAATAGCTCTCTGATAAGTCTAGGTTTGTGTTTAAGTCTCATTATTATGTCCTTTACTTGGATGGTCACAACTTTTAACAGACAACTCCACTTTAGTCTTTAATCTAAACGTCAACTCTGAACCCTGAATAAATTCCGATACATTTGTGACCTAATGTTCAAACAACACAGTTGCGTCAAAAATTTGTTTGCAAATTTCCCATTGTCTTGAACCATTCCAGTTTGACCAGTCTCGATAGCCGGGTATCGGTCCACCAGGGCCTCCGCCCTTGGCCACTGCCTGACACACATTGCNCGGATAAACTGGTGGCGGTACCTCACACGTTGTTCTTTCAATACTGAACTAAACCTACTAAAATTAAAGATAAGACTTTAAGACTAAGAATCCATTTCAAACTGAGCCAAGACAGAAAAAAATGTACCTGTCTGAACAGTTACAGTTCAGTTTAAGAGGGGGTGAGAGACCTGTTTTGAAAGGAGCAAAGACACAAAGTTAAAGTGTCAGATATGCTAATGTAAAACTCTTCTGTTCATTCAAAGGAAAGACAAGTCATTACAGTAATGTAAAGCAAGGAGCTGATTTTGCCAGGTCAATATTTCCCTTTCACAGTGTCAAATGAGAAATTAAGGCAGCTTCCATTAAACTAAATGTCTGGTTGTTTTTTCATCAGTATACCTGATAATGAACTATAGTTACATTATGGAAAAAAAGACAGACGTCTGTCAAGACCATGGGCTATTAAGCGGTCTGCATGACTGTCAAACAGCAACCTTTCTCACAGTGGAATTGGGAAATTCTAAAATTCTGTTTACTTGTCCTATTTTTTTTTCAAGAGATATAGGAATAATGTCTTTGAAAGGTTTGAACATATATTTCTGCTTTGTGGAAGTGGGAGTTTTCTTTGTTCAGCTTCAAGCAGGATTCTATGACAAAAGGTTTGTGACCACTCTGTAGATGTGGTCTGTCTGAACAAGTATAAGTAGCATATTTCAAACATGGCAGGCAAAAATTACTTAACAGGTTTGTTTTCAGTGTTCACAGGCTGCAAAATATTATTGAGACAAAATATGCGAATGTGTTCTTGCTCCTCACATTCTATCGAGGATGCATTGGATGGTGGTGACTTGTGTACTTGGTGCCACCAAATATCCCAGAATTAATTTTGAATGAAACTCAAAAAGTAAGTAAGTAAAATTTTATTTATATAGCACCTCTCAAGACATAGATCACAAAGTGCTTCACAACATTAGAAACAACATTAGAACAAATTACAATTGG
>JASGAU010408978.1:7243-21700 GCA_030220045.1 Australoheros facetus
ATTGGTTTCTTGTTCCCTCTGTATTCATTGCCTGTCTCTTTCTCTGTAACTCCTCACGTTTTCTCTGCTGCCAGAGTGCATTAAAAATACATCCAGATGAAAAAAGCTGCAAAAAAGTAGAGTTATTACATAGCCATTATAAAAGATGGACAGCCACCATTACGCCAACTATTTAGAAGCTTCAACGTTAGTGTTTTGAATGCTGCCATATTGTTTTTCTTGTTGCCAGAAGTGCTAATTTATCAGCAAATGCTACCCAGCTTGGTTAGCAAGCTGCATTGAAACTGTACAGGTGCAATGCTTAAGCATTAAGTAGCCTAACAAACTGATTAAATACTAGAATTTCACTCAAAAAAATTAGCTGTAATCTCTGGAATGGTCTGCATCAAACAGCAAACCATAATATCAGTCAGATAATTAACTGAAAATGCTCCAGGAGGCACTAACAGCACATTCAAAGTGAAGAGGTTCAAATTAATGTGTGTTACGACTGCTATCAATCACCAATGAATCGAGGTGGATGAATTATAAAAATAAAAATTTTAAAAATTGATAATTAGGTGGAAACTATCCATAGAGGCCAAAACTGTATGTTATACCAGGTGATAAATCTGCTTTATAATGCTGTGAAGCTGGCCACTTAACCATGGGAGTCTATAGAGATTGACTCCCTTTTGGAACCTGCTTCAAGTGGCCATTAATGGAACTGCAGCTTTTTGCCACTTCTGCATTGGCCTAATTTTTCAGCTCCGGAGGTTGCCTCTTGCTTATTACTCAGGAATTCATTTATGATACACCTCACAAAGGATCATGCCAGTTTGTGTCATAATTAATAGCATGACTTTGCAACATATTTGTTATTCATATTTCAGCTGAGGTTCCAAAAGATTAAACTGAGGGTGCAATCAGTGCCTTTGCACCCTTGTAGAACTGGGCTGGCACTGTATTCTGAAGGAAAACCTGAAATAACAGGTAATTAGATAATAGATAGTTTCCCCTTCCTTTGCTACTGTTAGTTCATATGTGAAAGCAAGAGAGTGCATATTTAGTGGGATACAAATTACAAAAAAAATTACATTTAAGGCTGCAGCTTTAACCTGTAATTCTATAAAGGTGTATAACCAGATATAAGCATTGGAAATGAGAGGCATTGTTCATTTCTTGACTGTGATAATTCATCTGAGGTTGAAAGTGCACCTACATTTCCTGAAAATCCCTTTGGGTGATCTTCTTTTTTTGTTTCCCCCATTTGTTCCGCAATTTCAATCTCATTGGACTCGTACATAACAAGGAAATTAGATCCTGAGGTATTACAAACTTTCTATAATAAGATTTGAATGTGATGAAATTCAGTGGTTTCCTGTCGACACTATAGTTTTTCCACCTGAGTGAAACGACGCTTCAGCTGTTTTGTTGAAAGCCAAATCTAATTCTGCCGCTCTCAGGCGCAGGCAGAAAAGTTGTGAGCTGCTCTTCATCTGGATAGGTTGGGTCAGGCAGGCAGGGCCTCGAGGCCAGATCGGTCATAGGCCGATTAGTTTGCTGGCAGGTGCTCGGTGTCTAACCCTCTTCCAGCTCTTCTTCCACCTGTCAGATGGAAATTCATGTAAATTTCTGCTGGCCAGAGGAAGAAAACGGAGATGATTTTTGGAGGGCATCGTGAAACACACAATCAGCTCCCTGGTGTCTGAAGCCAAACACTCACATTCTCTGAAATGGGACATAAAAAACACTCCAATCCTGAGGGGGGGGGGNNNTTATCATAGTTTCCTGAAACGTAACACTACAGGGTTGGCACACATCTGTTCATGCATTGATCAGATATGCAGCAGAAACTGGGTGTCAGTTTCTAGCTTTCGTCTGATAGGAAACGCCTCGTAAACAACCTGCTGCCGCTGTTTGTATCCACGTGGCTCAACTTGTAACTTTTAAACTTACAAGCTGTCACTGCTCTGACAAAGGATGTTCTAACGGGGTTTGTAGTAATATGACGGCATATATTAAGAAGATAATTTAATGTTTAACCTTATTTAAAATGAACATTTTAGTGGTATTTATTGGTACCCTTTTTATTCTAGAGAAACAAAGAAATATGATATTACAGAGAATACCACATAGACTATGGATATTGTGGTTTATATACTATATTAAGTACTTTCTTTCTTTGTGCACATGTGACTATGTGGATGTGTGAACCCGTCGTGTTGGACCAGCCGTGCGCTAAGTGGGGATTTGTGGCATAAATCCGTTGTCTGTTTCCAAACAGGGAGATATTTTTCATACATTTCCAATGAGTTTATGTGTAAAGCCAGAAATCTCTTAATGACTAAATACAGACATGGCAGCGACTCAACCAGTTAGGGAACATTTATATTCAGCGGGGTTGTCTCAGGGTTTCTATCTCTACATGTGGAGGAGCAGTTAAAACCCAGATGCCACTTAGCTGCAAATGCATTGAGCTGTGATCCCGTGCCTGTTTAAATGAAGTTTTATCAGATGGATGAGATTTGGATCATCAAGTTTTTTTAATTCCCCTTAATAGCTGTTTATTAGATTACACTCTCTGATGCTTGATGCTAAATAGTTTTTTAAAACTTGCTTTGCCGAAGGAAAGTTGCACTTTAAATGTATTGCGGGACTAGTCTGGAGTTTCAGTTTGATTTTATTTTCACGGCCCCGAACCTGCAGCAACCAGCAGCAGCAGCTTATGAAAGCTGAAGTAAGCAATGTGTTTTTTGCTGCTGCTGGACAAGAAAAAGAATAATAACCATTTAGGATGCTGTAATTCATCATCATTAATAAGAAGAGACTCAACTCCCACACAGGTTTACAGCCTTTAAAAACCTAATTACATAAACGATTAAGGAGAGGACTTTCATCTGGGAAAACTGGGTTATAATCCTGCATGACACCAAAACTCATTTTTAGCACACATGAACTACTTGGGTAAGTCTATTTTCTTTTTGTTTTTCTTTTGGAGATTTCTGCAGTTACACCTTTGAGGTTTCTTACAGCCATGTGAAATAACTTTTCCTAGGACACTGCAGGCCTGTGAAAAACTGCACCCCATGATTCAGTAGCTTCTAGAACAATAGAATACAATACAATACAATAGAATGCCTTTACTGGCATTAGGCAGAATGTACAATGAGATTGGAGGGCTACTCCTGTTCAGTGCCATGCTGTAGAAATTCAGGCTTTCTAAAATATAAAATAGAACTTCTAAAAATATACAGAAAATAAAACAATGTATAAAAATAAGTGTGTACATATAATAATGAAGATGTGAGAGTATTGCACTAGTGAATGAATATTGGATATTGCACATTATAGGGGTGATAGATATTGCTCAGTATGAATAATATAATATTGCACAGAGATGAGGGTATTGAACAGCACCTGTAGCTCCTGCCAGAGGGCAGCAAGTCAAACAGTTCAAAGCCAGGGTGTGAGCTGTCCTTGATGTTTCTGGCTCTGCTGAGGCAGCGGGAGGTGTAGATGTCCATCAGGGAGGGGAGAGGGCAGCCAACGATTCTTTGTGCTGTCTTGACTACCCTCTGAAGCCTCCCCCTGTCTGCCTCAGTGCAGCTGCCGTACCATACTGTGATACAGGACGTCAGCGGGCTCTCAATGGACCAGTTTTAGCAGCTTTAACTTGAAGTAATCATTTTTTGTGTGATTTTATCAGTCTATCTCACAGTGTTGTGGAGGAATTTTGGCCCACTCTTCTTTACACTGTTGTTTCAGTTCATTGAGGTTTGTGGGCATTCGCTTATGCGCTGCTCTCTTAAGATCTCACCACAGCATTTCAGTCGGGGTGAATGACAGGGGCATTGCAACGCCTTTATTCTCAGATTTTCAGCTGTCAGACTGATGGCCTCACATTTGGCTCTAGAATACTTTGGCATACAGAGTTCAAAGTCATCTCAACAGCTCCAAGGTGCCCAGGTCCCGTGACTACAAAACAAGCCCAAATCATCACCCCTCCACCACCGTGCTTGACTGTTGCTATGAGGTGTTTGTGCAGATGTGTTGTGTTTGTCAAACATAGTGCTGTGCTTTATGGTCTAACATGTCCTTTTTGTGGTCCAAAAGACATTGTTCCAGAAGTCTTGTTTTTTTTTTTCCAAATGCAGCTTTGCAAATCTAAGTCATGCTGCCATGTTCTCATTAGAGAGAAGAGGCGTTCTCCTGGCAACCCTTCCAATCTAGCCACACTTGTTCAGTCTTTTTCTAATTGTATTGTCATGAACTTTAACATTTAATATGCTAAGTGATGCCTGATGTGGTTCTGAATATTGCACTGTCTGACCAGGGGTGAATTAGTTGGGACATCCACTTCTGGGAAGTGGTAAAATGGACTAGTTCTTATATAGTGCTTTTTTACTCTACTTATACAACATGTTTGCATTTACCTATACGTTCACTTTTCCTACATCAAAGTGCTTTTGATTGCACACACATTGTATACTTACATGAACACATCTGGAGCAACTTGGGGTTAAATATCTTGCCCATACTCTGGCATGCAGACTGGGGCAACCAGGGATTGAACCACCAACCTTCCTATTAGTAGATGACCTGCTCTACCTCTTGAACCACAGCCACCCCACGTGGCATTGTATTAACACACACCTGAATGCTCCAAACCAGCAAGCTGCCAAAACCTCTGCTTTTATAGAATTGCTCACACTTGCAGTAAGGGTATACTGAGGACAGCATAGACTCCTATAATAATGTTCTTTTTCACGGTGACTGAACATCCAATTTACAAAATTGGTATTTGTGAATTGGCAGCATGCTGGAGTTTGGAGGGATTTGGCCTTGTTTTCAGTATAGAGCTTATTAGAAACTGCTATTTATCTTTAAACTGCATGTACACACGTCAGAGTATAAATTACTCTCAAAAAGAACATTTTAATTTCATGATTGTAAGGATGTCGGAAAAACAAAAACACACACATATATATATATTGTTTTTTGTTTGTTTGTTTTCCAGTACCATCATTTGTGCTGTCACAGTGTAACACTCCAAATTTGTTTGAACATGCAAAATTGCTTTAAAAATTGCTGAAGCCTCTCGGCTTCTGTTCCAGGAAAAATCTCTTATTTATTATGATGTCCTCTTCTGTCCAAAACTTTACTGTGACACTTTTTTCTCTCTTCACTGGGAGCACTGCCCAGTTATGTTTAGCAACACTGGGACTGTTGCCCATGCACACAAGAAAAAGAAAAAAAAGAAAAGAAACAACAACAAAAAAACCTCTTGAGCCTTTTCTCATCACACATTAGTGGTCCTTGGCCTGGAAAGCACAGTCACTCAGGAGCAGTTTTTATTAAAATGACTGAAATCAGTGATCTCGTTTCCTTTTAATCGCTCTGTTTTGTGTTGTTATGGGGTTTTCTTTCCTGTCACAATTTTCTCTTATATAGCCAATGAAAAAATATACTATTCTAGTGTATTTCCACTAAAACCTGCGTGTGCAATGTGTTTGTGTGTGTGCGTGTGCATGTATGTGACTGTGTTTGGCTTTCAGACAATTAGCTTTGCTGGCTGCCTCGAGAGATGTTGCTCAGAAAAAAACCAGCAAAAGAAAAAAGGAAAAAAACCAGCACACACCCCTCGTCAGCATTCATGCTCAGCGAGTGTGTGTGTAATTAAATGTCAGGGTAGGCTCGGAGAATGGCTAATAGCGTTTAATCAATTTGTTCAGTCTACTTAACTATGGGTGTCCATTTCTGCATTTTGATGTGCCGGCACGCCAGGCATTATGGGAATATGTGCATGGTGTCCATGTATGCTCCAGAGGAAGGTGTGTGTTTGTTTGCAGCCAATACAGGCCTATGTGGAAGCGACCCCTACTTCAAGCTCAAACGCAGCCAGCAGCTTGCTAATATGCTGTGAGGTGACAAATGGCTTTCGCTGTTCCCAGTTTTCCTTATCTCCTAAGTGTCTATGACAAGCTCAATTATTGAAGAGGCACGTTTAGGAAGCTGACAGCAGGAGCTGGGAAAGAGGGGGAAGATGGAGAGGGAGAAAGTAAGCATACCTGAGCCAAAATGTTTTATTTGCTTAAGCCCACACGGAGCAGTCAGTGCTCTGTATGTGATGCTTCCAGGTACATGAGATGTGCCAGGTTGATGGAAAAACTGGGCTGCTTTGGGAAAACATTAGACTAAAACTTTAAAATACAGTACAGAGTCCTCATGTGACTGAGGAAAAAAAGTTCTGCAGTAGGTGTTCTTTCTCCACAGGAGGTCTTTCTAGGGATATTTTTTTAATGCCATTCATCCTTTCTCTGTGTGCCGCTTTAGTAGTTTATCTTCCCGATGTTGTGGCAAAATTGTCCATCTTTGTTGGCAAGCACTGGCGCCGAAGGCTGACAAGCTCATTAATTATGACGTCCGGTTTGAAAGCGAACACTTCATGCAGTCTAGGAAACCCATCGGCTAATCTGCTGATTGAGCCTTTTGGGTCAACAGTCAGTATTTTGGGGTATTTATTATGGCCAGCAAATGAAGACAATTAAAAACATCACGTGGTAGTGAGTGGTTTTGAGATTTGATCCAATGCAATCCTCATTTTGTTCTCCACATGCACTGTGGAAAAAGCTCTATCCTTTGCTTACCGATATATCTTTTGATAGAGATTAATTGACTAGTTACAGGAAACAAGGAGAGAGAATTTACATCGCAGGTCCCTGACAAGCGAGGATGCAATCGCAGTACTAGAGCCTGACCGATATATCAGACAATATTTTATGTTGGCTGATATATTGGTGCAAAAGTAAAACCCTTCAACTATGTTATGAGTGCTGATGTTGCAAAGTTTGGCCACCACAGGGCAGTCTGCAAGATGTAAAACATTTGATGGTTCCTAGTTTTAAAATGTGAAAACCTGTTGTTTTTATTAATTTACATGATAATAAAAGAACTATTTGGATTTTTATGACTGTAACTTGGATAAACTTAAATGTTCAATACTGTTAATTTGTGATTTTAATGATTTATAAACCAAACTGTTTATTGATTGATCAAGAAAGTATCGAAAACAGTTTTTTCATTTAATGTGGATGAAACTGCTGACTCACAACTGCTGGAAACTAAAGCCGGCCTATCTAATAAGATCTAATGAAACCTCCCATTTCGCTGAGGACTGATGCTGATTCAATGTACTGTAGCTGAAGCAAATTTATTTATGTTCTTTGCATAAAATACCAGCTTTGCCTGCTGACCTTCTTTCATGCCTTGTCACTAAATCTCTAAATAAAAATCCCATTAGATCTTGACCTGCATTAAATTATGTATATTAAAAGCATGAGCCTCCCCCCCTCATCTTTTCTCTCTTATCGCCTTCCCCTATAATCTCTTCTCCTCTTTGCCCCCACTTGACCTTTTCCCATCTCTTCTGTTCGTCTCCTTCTCATTCAATCCATCTCCAACATCACACCGTTGTCTTACAGCCGTTCTTCCAATATCCATCATTTATCCTCCCTGACCTTTTCTCTCACTACCTGTCACACCTTCTCTTCCTATACACTCGTCCCTTGATCCCCTTTGTTTTATAACGTTAGTCCATTTCTCCGCCCTTCCCTCTCTTTAGGGTTGTCTGCGCTGCATCAGATTAGGCCTGTGTCATAAGAAAAAGAGAGAAACGGTGAGATTGCCGGTTGGATTAAAGGGGTGCGGGAATGAAATTCTATGATCTCATTGTTTCGACGAGTCCCATAAAGTTGGTGTATGTGTGTGCACGCAAAGCGTGGCGTCGCCTTTATCCCCTGTAATGACAGGGAGCTGGCTACAAACGCCTGGCTCTGCAGTGTTGCATGCTGGGAAATCTTGCCTGTATTTAGTAGGTCAAAAGAAAGACTGTTTAAATGAATGATAATTTGACTATTTTGTAGTATTATTGTGTTCATCTATCACTAGGATGTTGTGTAATGCTCACAGCATGTTAAATTACTGCGTGGTCCTGGGGTTGGCTGCAGAAAGGCAGTGTGGCAGAGCACTGCAATATACATTCAAACAAAATGATGATATTAAATGATATTAAGATTGCTGTGACCTCGTACACCCTTGTGTGACATGACAATCTATTTGAAAGAAGACAATGCTTATAAAAGTGAAGTACACACATGGATTAAAGTTCTCTGCCGCTGCAACGGATTTCTGTCTATTGGATTGCAGAGAGGCCGCCTATGAGATCAATTTAGATCCAAAAGAGGGAAAAAAAAGTGATGAAAAAGGGTGTTTTCAGGATCACGCTGTCAGGTTGTTCAGGTTAGTTAGCACTGATGTACTTTTACTGAAAAAAGAATACAATGTATCAGATACAGAAAGGTAACACTGAAATATCCTCTTGGCAAAAGATTATTAAAGACAAACAAACATGGAAGGAATGCAAGAACTGCAATCGCATTTTCTCTGTTCCAGATGTCGGCGAGTGTCAGTGACATTAACCTCATGCATTAGCTTGCACTCATAAACTGTGTCTAAATGATGGTGGTAGCCTCTGTGACCCATTGGTTTGATAACAGCTGTTTTGAACCTTTGAAAGTTTGGTATTTTGGCCATTTCGGTCTGCATGGCCATACATTACACACTTGTCAATCCGCAAGGTAGCCATGCCCTGAAGCATACCCTGTTTTCTGCTATTTTACTCTAAATGTATCATAATTTACCAAATGCACACCAGAATGCACTAAGTAAGACTTGAAATTGGAAATTGAGTCCATTAGCGCTTTAGGATGTTTAGGTGCTAATTATAATAATGCCCCTGTTACCTGCCGTGAACAGCTGGTTAACGGATCACTGCTGAGATGTCAGATCAAAAGTACTTTGAATTACTGTAATTATGCGAACTTTTGTCTTATCGGAAAAATTCAAATGGTTTCTGAAAGCTTACAAATCGTGCTTCATGTCCACTATACGTTTATTATGGTAATTGTTGCTGGAAGTCCACAAACAGTGCCATTTTTGAAGTATGCTCTGTAGCCAGCGACAGGTTCGGTATTAAAGGGTTAATGCGCTGGTGTCACAGTTCAGACCTGAACTTTAGATTCTCTTTACAGTGTATGCTTGGAATACATCTCATGGTTGCAAAAGCAAACTCATGTACTCATTACCTGAAAGCTGAGCCAAAGCTCAGTTAAGATTTAATATTTTCTCCACTATAGGTAGGAGGATTTTTGTCAGACCATTTTTTTTGTCAGATTGCAAGGCAATGGCAAATGGTTTGTATTTGCTTCAATTCAGTTGCCTGCCATCATCTCCTTAAGTTGCTATTGTGTTGCCTTCACGACACAAATCCTCTACCAGTCTCACATCACATTTTGTGTAAAAACAAAAATTATATTATGAGAATATTCTCTGTACCAGCTGGCAAAGAAAAATTTTAGACAAAGTTGAAGTTGAGACCATAATTTTCTTTCCTTACAGTCATCGTCAGTGACAACCCCAACCCTAACCCTAGCCAATCAGAATATGTCACTTTTAATTTGGTCATTATTGTTTTTATTGTTCTCCCAAGTGTTGGCAAACAGGAAACAAATAAATGAATCCCTGTAAGTGACACAAATCAAAAACAACTTTTTTTTTTTTTTTAAACAACATATTTGCCTTTCTTCACAATACAGGGTTAGGGTTAAGATTAAGGCCACAATTAGGGCCCAATTGTAGCATCTACACCTATCAGTAGGAGTTTATAAATGGATAAAATTAACACTGAGCAGAATTTAGTTCAGCTAATTGGTGCAGCCCTCTACAACAGTCCCAGCTTCCCATGTGGCCCCTCCTCAAACTCCACACCACATGAACTGAAACAACGCAGTGCAGCCAAGAAAGTATTACCATCAAAATGTAACCAGGGAAGCAAACAGGTACCAGATAATCATCTTTTTTAGCAGATATGAGGAGCTCTGTGTGGATTTGTCAGTGTTCTGAAGAATAGAAACTAGTAAGCAGCTTGCAAAGGCAGCAGTGATTAATGCACAAACTCCGCCGCTCAGACTCAAGGAAGCGTCAAAGTCGTCAAGGTCCAAAGTGCGCTCGAAGAAAAGACGTAACTTTGTCATTTCATTATCTGTCATCACTGGATTTATTGCCTGATGGATACGCTTCGATACAAAGCGTTTCAACTGTGTGACTTGAAAATCTCATTACACCACGGTGCTATAAAGCTTCGTTTGTTTGGTGTGCTGCGTCCTGTGTCTCTTACAGGAGATGTCCACATGCAGATGC
Organism: Australoheros facetus; assembly: GCA_030220045.1. Lineage (NCBI taxonomy): Eukaryota > Metazoa > Chordata > Actinopteri > Cichliformes > Cichlidae > Australoheros > Australoheros facetus. The sequence continues at coordinate 17,483 of JASGAU010408978.1, forward strand.
CCACAAACAGACATGGCTTAATGGTTAACTCTAAACTGAAGGCGTGCTGAATGCCGGTGTGGCGTTAATAATGCAGCGCACACATTTTGCCTTTCTCAGTTTTTGCTCTCTCACACACACTCGCTCATAATGGAATGGTGACCTTGGGCTATATTGTTATTCATTAGTTGACAGAGACGGGCAGGCTGCCTTTCCTTCTCTTATCTCTATGGGACACAAACCAGCGGGGGGATGCCAGCGGCTTTGCTATCTGTCCTCACTGTAATAAGCATCACAGTTTTAAATCAGCTGAGATCAGACGTTAGACTTGAAAGATAAAAGGGAAAAGTCTCGCCGTCCTGTCTGTCAGGTGTTAACACTTTAATAGACCAAATTAAATAAGGCTGTCTTTGTCTTTATTCTCCTTTATTTTAGTTTTTGACCGGACCGCCAGGGAAACACAAAATATTTTGACACGCATGCAAAGATCGGCTTCTCGTAGTTCATCTCACCGTTTGGTTTCATATAACGTCCAAGGCTCAAAGCGGCTGTTTGCAGAGACACAAAACACTATTAGACAAAGTCAGCAGAATCTCACTGAATGCTGTCAGTTTAGATTAACAGAAGACTTTGCAATGCACAATTTCAGGTTCATTTGAGGAAATTTGTGACCAAAATGACAAACTTTACAGTGTCATATATTTGTTTTTTTGAAGCAAAGAGGTCCAAGGTGACTAATACCACTGAGCAAGTATCTCCATGCTGTCACTGAAAGCAACACTGGGCTGCTGGACATGAAACATTAACAAATTCATTAAATTTGCGTTATATACTATTTCCACATCTTTTAATAAATCACTGCAGCTGGTTCCCATTTTTACAGCAAAGTATAATGAAATGAAGGTTACACGCAGTGTCTCCTTTAGAAGAAAAAAGTGATATGCCCAGCTACAAAATTAATTCCATCAAAAATGTAATAACAGATAGCGAAGGCAGTTTTATAAACAAAGAAAAAGCAAAGAATTTTAAATCTTCTGTATTATCAAATAGCTTTGTGACATTTACTAGCAGATGTGCCTCAGTGTGTGGTTACTGCATGTTACCATTCACTGTCACCATTCAGTCTGAGAGTTTGTCTGCAGTGCCAAATGCACCCTTGTTCATGTGATTGTGATTAGCAGCTATCAAAAACAGCTCAAGGGAAGTGTTGCATCAATATACTGAAGTTATGGTGCAAGTCTTTTTGATTTTCTTTTTAATGTCTAAGCTGTCAATAAACTAGAGCTGATTTTAAGAGAGTAAAAATCAGAAAGGAAACACTTTAAGAGTTTTCTTTTGTTTTATCTGTTGTGGTATGAAAGCTTACATTTCATTTAGCACTTATCAAAGTTTGCACTCAGAGTCCCTCTGAGATGGAAAAGCTTTGAAAGTTGTATGGCTGCACAAGCCGGTGGAAGTGGAATCAGTGAAGTGTTTTCACTGTGCAAATTACAAGTCAGGATGTAAAAGGTCTTGCATGGCCTTCAAACACCCCACTCAAAAAGTTAAGAATGCAGACTTATTTAATAAACCATATTTTTCATCCTTTTGCATATTTATTACGTGTTTCTACCTCAGAGTGTGGGATGATGTACAAAATCTGAATAATTTGGGCTCTGGATTAGGTTTGCAGAATAAATTGAACTTTGTAAGAGTTCAATATATTCTGCAAACCTAATCCAAAGCCCAAATTGAACTTTGTAAAAGTTATGTTTTTAAGATTTTTTTTTTTATGCCATAAGGCAGTGGTTCTCAAACTTTTTCCATCATGCCCCAGTTTGCCAGATAAAGTCTTTTCATGCCCCATGCCCCAGGTCCGAGGGTAGGGATGGGGTAAAGCAGCACAACGGCTCTATGTACACAAAGGACAGTGATGATGGAGAATTTCACTAGTCGTACCCGCTAACGTTATTTCCTTGTTCCGCCATGAGAATTAATCTGATGTTCAACATTTGTTCCACATCACTTTTCTCCCAGGTCGCTCGCGCCCCACCTGTAATGACCCTGCGCCCCCCAGTTAGGGAAACACTGTTGTAAGGGCAGGCTGACACCTCACTTTTCATTAAAAGAGACTAGTGAAAAAAGGGTGACCCCTCCTTAGAAATGTGTCTACCTTGGCAGAGTTGTATCACTTTCCTGAACTTCCGTACTAATTCCCTCCCTCTCAGCCCTGGAACCTCTTGGCTCCTTAACATTCCTTTCAATTTAAAATTAGCCAGCTCCCCCATCAATTACTTCAACCAATCTTTTAAGTCTAAAGGTACCACTTGTCTTGCTTACCTACACAGGAACCAATCGTTTTTCACAAGCTTTCGATCCAGTTAGCTTGTCTTGTAGCAAACAGTTTCCAACTTCTAGAACTGATGAGAACACCCAAACAACACCGAAATCTGGACTCCATGTTTTATCAGCAATGCCTCGTCTTATTCAGATGCCTTAGTAAGGACGGGAACTTTGTCTGCTGCTATAGAAGTCGTGATTGCCATAGAACACGTGCACTGGACAAGATAACAATGGAGTCTGGTATCTGCCATGCTGGTGAAAACAAAGAAGACCTATCAAGAGCATTGTTGTTCTTTTCTGTCTGGTTGGGGTAAATGACACATCACCACTTCCAGCCATTTTGGCTTGCTGTCTCTCTAACTTATAACTGTACACTAGTCAGATCTAAGAGCAACCCATTTCGACACCACCGGTATGAAGAAACTCATGCTGGATTTATTCACCAAAAAAAAATCCCATCATTTCAAAACTAGTAGGGCTGATTCCTAAAGCTGTTATCTGAAAGCTCCTAGTGATACACAACACCAAATACCTCAGAAATAGCTTCTAGTTTTTAATAAAATGCTGCCAGGAAATGGAATCTACCAACAGATAAAAAGCATTCTCTTTCCTGGCCTGAGATGGGTTTGTGCCTAAACCAGCATGAAATTATGAGAGGGTAACGAAGCCTTTTGTATCCTGCCACCCATAAAAGTATGTTTGATGTGTATGCATGCATGTGCTTCAGTGTGTGCCTAAGGGACAGAGAGGGTTATTAAAGAGTCTTTGCATCAAAGCTGATTGATGAAATCCGCCTGCTTTATGTCTTTGCTGCTTCACACTCCGAGCAAGAGAGGCGACACACATACGATGCCTTTTATTCACACTATTGAACAGCACAATGCGACAGGATAAATGTTCATTTTAACTATAAAAATGTATTTGTTTGCATTGTGCATAAATGTTGGCATTGTGATTAAAATCCATACACTCGTGGAGGTTCGAATTGATATTTGCCCTTCAGAAGGTGCTGTTTGCAAGCTGGTTTTTATGACATTTAAGAACTGGCTATTGGCAGATAATCTAGTGTATAATTATCCATATGCTTTCTTTTTCAACTATAGTGACTGCCATGACATGTATATATTTATGGTTCCCACAGGAGGAACTTTGAGTCTCTGACCTTACCTTTAGCAGTCTGGATAGATTTCTACCAGCTCTTGTATAAAAGTCCAGTTACCGTAGCTCACCACAGAATAAATTCTGTCAGATTTTTATTGACTTTACATCTAGTCTAAGACCTCCATTTAGTTAAAAATGTGAGTTGTCTATATTCATCGTAAACTTTAAATCTGTTAAACATTAAAACTTTTGCATTGCCACCTAATTGCTAATGTTACCAATTAGCCCAAAGTATTGATAAAAATGTCAATTTTAGAGTACTATGTATCTGTAGATTCCCCAAAGCATTTAGGGTGCAACCTCTGTTATAGGAGAATGTGGTAATTCAGACAGTAATATTATGTTGTTGTAAGTTCTTTAGTTAACTGCAGTAGCTTTTTAACAGATAGCTAACATTAGCTATCTTAGCTAACAGCTAAGATTATTAAAAATCTTTGACCAGAAAATCTAACATTGTCACCTAGTGGGAGGCAACCTGTCTCCAAACAATAGCAGTCTGATTCGGACCGACTGCAATCAGTCCCAGACAGACTGGTGAATGTTTGGAAACAATTACTGTCTAATCTATAAACACAGATAGATTGCACTGATGAGCACAACTCATCTGCGTCACGTGAGCTTTGCAACTGGGGTCTCAGCTCATCTGGTTGCCAGCTGGTTGTACACTGCTCAAAAAAATAAAGGGAACACTTAAACAACACAATATAACTCCAAGTAAATCAAACTTCTGTGAAATCAAACTGTCCACTTAGGAAG
>JASGAU010408981.1:0-12160 GCA_030220045.1 Australoheros facetus
CACTGACCACTAGAGGGAGCTGTGCTCCATTACTGAGGAGATGCTGCTGAGTTCCCCTTTGAGAAGTTTCTCTGATTATTAGTAATTCTCTGATTTGGGGTCATTTTTCTCATGAGTTTGATTTTAAGAACTGACTCTGTAGAATTGGGTCATTCCTAATATTCTGACATTTCAAGGTAGTAACTGTAAAAAAATTAGTAAAATTTTCCACATTTTAACATTCTCCTCTCGCTCTCAGCAGAGGTGGATGCCTTCTCTTTCTCTCCCAACCCATTCCTTATCTGCCCTGCTTTGCTGCGCTTTAAGAGCCTCTCTCTACACATCGTCCGAACTGGAAATTAAAAATTATGGATTTGGTCAGCTGGTCTCTCAATGCTATTGATCAGATTTTCTCCATGAAGAGACAGAGGTAAGGAGAACCCTACTGTCCTGCTGGGACATCTCCGGCTGGCTACATCATGGATTCCTGGGGTGACTAGAAGATGATGTGCTTGACGGCCCTGTCCGTCGAGGACATAGAAGATGTAGTGCTCTGTTGGGGTGATATGGGACTATGAGGTCTTTGAGATAAGATGGGGCCTGATTATTCAAGACTTTGTAGGTGAGGAGAAGGATTTTAAATTCTATTCTAGATTTAACAGAGAGCCAATGCAGAGAAGCCAATATGGGAGAAATCTGCTCTCTCTTTCTAGTCCCTGTCAGTACTCTAGCTGGATAACAGGATCTTTTCTGATTGGCCTTGGGGGATACCTGTTTTGCCGTGAAATTCGGAAAATCTGAGCAGTTGTTCGTGGCTTAGGTAAGCTGCCTGCTCAGTATGAAGGGTTGTGCAGAGCAGTACACACACAAACTCAGTACCTGGTAGAGCTGAACTGCAAGGTGGACTCGAGCCTTGAGGCTCGCAGGCCAGTTTCGGCCATGTTCTAAGGCGAATGGATTAAATCTTGGAAAAGTGTATGTTCATCTTGACAAGCGAAGGAGCCATGAGAATTTGGATGATTGGAGATGCCATTGAGAGTCCTAAGAGAGACTGTAAGGCTGTCAGAAATTAATCAGTGACAGCCTGTACCAAAACAACTTGTATTATCTGGAATTTGGCTCCCTGCCTGGATGTGCTTCAGGCGGTATCTCATCTCCTCCAGGATGTTGTTTAAACAGATGTTCTATCCCCTGCACACCATGCCGTCTTTGTGACCTGTGTGAACTGGTATCCTGGCGACCAAGGCTGACTAATCCACCTTATCATCAATATTATCATGAACTGCTAGCCGAGGGGGGAGCTGGCTTGCTTCCATAGTACCCTGGACTCACTCGCCTCCGGTGGCACATCCCCTACCCTCCCCACCTAGTGCTCCCATGCAGTTTATGTGCACACTATGCTATCCAGGGTTTTTTGAACCTCATATATTGCCCTGGTACGGGGCAAAGTATAAGATGCTTTTTTTTCTCCTCACCTACCCATCGTATTCACTATGTTTCCATCTTCTTTTTAAAATTGCAGTACCTCTGATGGCTGCAAGGCCGCAGACACTTATCTCCAGTTTTTTTTTATTTGTTTGTCTAATTCTTGGAGGGGTGTTCTGGAACATAGTCTCATTGTATATCTGATGTATAATGACAATAAATTCTTCTGATTCTGATGCTGTAACAGTTTGATCCAAATTCTGCACATGTGATTCAGGCCAAATGTCCCTGTTGTTATCAGACAGGGATGGAACAGTCAAGACAGAAGCTTTGACACTGTGTTGGGCTTTCGAAACATTGCTCTGACTCATGGTTCAAAACAGCTACATCACGTGAACGTGGCAAAGTGAGGCCTTGGTGCCTCACCATAGCTCCCATAGGTGGCTGTCATGTCTGTGTGGCAGGCAGGAAGAGGACCCCAGTGCAGGATACGTGAAGCAGAGGTAAAATATAAGCTCAACTTTATTTACCAGATGCAGAACAGAAGGCAGGGCTGAACAGAACCAGTTCAGGTTTACAACACAATTACTTGACTTATATTCCAGATATAAGGCAACAACAGGGCACACACAGCAGGAGAACAATGACGATGAGGACACGGCAACAGGCATAGAAAAACACAGGACTTAAATACACAAGAGGATAATGAGGGGAGTGGAAACAGCTGTGAACACAGGGGAACAAAGACATAGACTTGACACAGAACACAAGGAACTAGAAATAACAAACTGAGGACCAATACAAAAGAGAACAAAAAAACATGACAGTGGCTTACCTGCTGACACTCCCAAAAGCATAAAAGTCAACCCAAACAAGTCAAGTTTTTCTAAAGCACATTTAAAAACAACAACAGTTGATCAAACTGGTTTCCATTTAAAATAAATAAAATACCATAAAACATAAGATAGATGACAGTTAAGACAGAACTCAAGACTCAATCTGATTTAAAAGCCAAAGAATAAAAATGGGTTTTGAAAGTGTCAACTGTTGGAGAGGTCCTGATATGAAGGGGCAATTTGTTCCAGAGTTTCGGAGCAACAGCTGCAAAGGCCCGATCACCTCTGTGTTTTAATCTTGACCTCAGGACAGACCTCAGTGACCTAGTGGGAGTATGCAGGATTATAAGATCGGAGAGGTAAGAAGGCGCTAACCCATGCCAGCACTAAATAAGTAGACCATTCTGGTTTGTTCTGGAGCAAGATGGGGTGATGGTGACGTCATCGGCCAAAATTATAATTCATAATATCTCAGAAATGAAAGCAGCAAACGGCAGTTTTAAACGACACAAACAACAGTTTTAACTCTTTTTTTAGCTCTTGCGCCGGGGTGATGATTTCACCACTTTGTTTTTGGAACTCTGCTGTCACTGCATTTAACAAACAGGAGCGCACTCCGCCCCTTCTAGGTCGCTCCTATTATCGCTGCTTGCGCCTGTATATTTCACCACAATTTGAAATCTTCCACAAAACACACTGTTTTATGGATTTTAATTCAAGTGTGCAACACATACTGACCAACTTCTTCATCTCCCCCCACTTACTGGTTTGTACTGAAGTCCAGCTTCTGTTGTTTGGGTGCTGGGGGGCTCCTGCATTAGCCGCAGCTCTGCTTCGCTCCACCTGGTGCGACTCGCTCTGTAAGTTTGACTGTGCTGCGACTCCAGATGTTTCCTCATATTTGACGTAGTGTTTTTGAAGCTAGATAGCACTTTGTTGCCAGCACAGAGTGCACAACTAACCTTGATGTTGTCATCTTTAACTGACACAGACTCACAATAGTGTCTGTATTTCAGCTAGAAAACACGCATCTCTCTCCTCCCTCCATTGTTTACGTTTGTGTGTCTGTGCTGTTATTGTCCTCATGCTGAAAACGGGACACCATTGTCGCATCTGCCAGACGTCACTCCCCGAGACGCAAGAAGAAAGCAAAAATACATCTTTGTACTGAGGAAAATGACAAAAAAGTAACGCACAGTTACTTGGATAAGTAACTTTAATCTGATTACTGGACTGCAAATAGTAACGAGTTAGATCATTATTGGAAAAAGTAGTCAGATTAGAGTAACGTGTTACTGAGTAACGTGTTACTAAGTAACGCGTTACTGACATCACTGAGTAAATACTCTATGATCTACCACATGACAATCTGATCTGTTTGTGTAGAGCGTGCACTAATGAACTAAATAGGATGAGAACTTAATGTAACTTAAAGCTCCAGTATGTAACTTTTGTTAAAGCTGTCACCATATCGTGATCCGACAGCAGCAGCTTTAAAGTGCAGAACTGTTCTTGCTGTAAGGACTCTCTTTGTGAACCCTGGGGACTAACGAGGAAAAACCCAAGAAACCCTCAGGAAAGTAACTAATCGTGGAGTTTCCTGATTTTATTGCTTTTTATAAAAATCTGTTGACAAAAACGTGGGACAAACTTTAAGTGAACACAAATTTATAGTACATGTTGCTAAAACCTTCAAGCTTTTAGCTTGATTTTGACTTTTCATTTTCTCTCTTTCATCTTTCTAAAAGATTTGTATTTGAAAAAGACTTTTAAACAGTTTCTCGTCAAATCAAAGCGATAGACTCTTGTCTTGGGACAGATTGATTTTGTGGGCGCCCGCATATCGGGGAGCAACTTGGGGTTCAATAATCTTGACCAAGGAGACTTTGGTATGCAGAGTGGAGCAGCCAGGAATTGAACCATCATCCTTCCAATTAGTAGATAACCTGCTTGTCTTGGGACAAATGATTTTGTGGGCGCCTGCATATCATAAAATCATATAAGTCACTAAATAAAAATCGTAAAATTTGTGCCCAAATCTCACCCCCACTGATGCAGTTATGTTTTATGAATTTTTGCACTTAATGTGCAATGGAACTTGCACTTTTTTTGTGGGACATGAGTCTCAGAGGTTTACTGTTAATCTATTGGCATGATTTCTTCTTTCAATGGCCATATATATGTATACTAATACTACTGTATATTCAGACTGAACATCCTAAACAATCAATCAAACCACAATAGTCTGCTAAAGCACAATAGGAAACTGAAGCAATAATAACATAATGTTCTGTACCATATCAGTGTCCGGAGATGACAGTGGTATGAAGAACCGCGACACTGATCCCTGGCTTTTCTGACCTCTGACCTTTCTGCAGTGTTGCTCTACTGATCCATGCTGCCTTATATCAGACAGCCTGCCGTGAGCACTGAACATACTCGCCGACAAATGTTACAATTTGCCTTAAACTCATCCCCACTGATGCTGTTCAGCCATGGATGCAGTGTTGTACTCAAGACCACCTAACCCGAGACCGAGACAAGACCAAGACTTTTAGGGTCCAAGACCGAGTCAAGACCAAGACCAGTGCCTGACGGTATATGACACAATAAAATGTGAAACATGATCAAAATCACTTCTCAAATTGATCAGAAAGATCCACATTCCCATAAAAACACATAGAAATTAAACACTCAGAGCTGAAATAAATGTAACCATCTTTATTTAATACTCCTGGGTGACTTCCATCATTTATCACAGAATGTAAAACAATAGTTCCTCACAATAGTCTTAACTGTTCTCTGCCTTTCATAAACAATACATAAAGTTATGTTGTTTTTAAACCAACAATCTTTGTAAAAATGTGCACTATTTCAAAACCCAGATAGCTAAATGTGTAAAAATGGCAAAACAATCATGACAGTAAGAACTAAAGTTAAAACCACCTCTGAAGCCGAGGCAGTAATCACAGTCTTTGTGTACATGTAGTTACATTTTCTGAGGTGCATGTCAGGTTTGGTTCAGAGAGGATTTTTAGTTATGTACAAAGGACCAATACAGAACTCTAAATCAGGCCTTATTAGATCGATAGAATGATCATTTTTATTCCAGAAAAGTTACATTTATATATCAAGCATTTAATGTGTCCCAGAGTGCCGTTTCCTTCCACTGTGTTTGCAGAAATCACAAAAAACATACACAACAAAAATATAATCCAGATTTTTAATGATCAGCTGCTAAAAGCATTTCCTACATTTGAATATCAGCCACGATGTTGTGAGCATAAACTATCACATTTTTAATGCAGCTATGGGAAGTGACATCATCTTGCTGGGAACTGTAGTTTTTTTATTCTTGAAGGCCTCTCGTAGCTCTACTGGTGCTGAAAACTAATGTTTGACTATGGCTTTCTGAATACAAGTAGGGCTGCAGCTATCAGTTCATTTAGTAATCAAATATTCTATTTATTACTCCACCAATTGATCAAGTGATTGGATAAGAAATAATTTTTCATTTTAACAATTCATCAGCATATTTTAACTTCCATACTGCAGTTTTTCTGTGTGTGAAACAAACAGGGTGGATGGAGCAGCTACAAAGTTCTCTGTTCTTCATGTTGCTGATCAGGTGGTTGATGAAGGACCTCCAGCTGTTTTAAGGTGGTTACAGGAACAAGAGCTCCTTTTGCTCCACCTGAGCTCACCGTTGCTACTTTTCCCGAGTCCGCAATGTCCGAGTCCATGACAAGACCGAGACCATCAAAAAGCGGTCTCGAGACCAAGACCGATCTCGAGTACTACAACACTGCATGGATGTGTGTCTTCACACTCACATCTGTATCTTTGCATACGTTGTTTAGTTTCTGGGGGGAGTGTCGGGTGTAGTAGCGGGCATTTTTAAAAAGGCGCCTGTCGCTAGGAAACAGTGACAGCAGCACCAGCAGGCAACACCGGTCCGTGGCAGGCCGGGGGTCCTGAGAGGATCCACGACAATTTTGCTGGCCTTAGTATTTCCTGTATTTCATTCTGTGCTTAATTGTTACATTTAGTCTTGAGGTGTGTGTGAGACAGAGATGAGTATTGGACATTTTTGAAAATACGGAACAAATCGTGTCCTGTATCGGTTCAATACGGGACACAACATTTAATTGCCAAATAAAGGACGATTCCGTATTTTACGGGATGGGTGGCAACCCTATTCACAATGTGCACGCTTGATCTCGCTACAGTCGTGCGTGCAGTTGATTTTGAAAAAAACGACACTTTAACACGAGTGGATCTCTGACAAGTTTTTCCACACCCCCATTGCTCTGTGTTGTGAGTGTGCATGTGTGTGTGTGCCTGTGTTGTGCTCGCTATTGCAGAGAATGTCAGCTGTTATTTTTTCTTTACTTAAGCTGTAGCCACCAGAAAGCCACCAGGTTTGTTGTGTCCCTGATCCAACAAACCTGAATCAAATGGCTGAATTACCTCCTCAGTATGCAGTCAAGTTCTCCAGAGTCCTGCTAATGACTTCTATATGTGATTCAGGTGTGTTGGATCAGGAACACATCTAAAACCTGCAGGACACCGGCCCTCGAGGCCTGGAGTTTGACACCCCTGATTTAAAGCATTCAAGTGCAGTCCCTTTGATTCTAACAAAGTGCCGAGATTTAAGGATACCATGAACTACGGTATCAAAAGCAGCACTGAGGTCTAAAAGTACTAAAATGGCAGATTTCCCCAAGTCAGTAATAGTAAAAATCATTTAAAACTTTTAAAAGTGCAGTTTCTGTACTGTGGTGTGCTTTAAACCCAGACTGAAATGCTTCAGTAATACCATTCTGGTTTAAGAAGGTTTGGAGCTGAAGAAAGGCAACTTTCTCCAAGACTTTCGAAAAAAAATTGGCAGTTTAGAAATCAGTCTGAAGTTGGATAAAACAGTTTGGTCAAGGTTTTGTTTTTAAAGAATAGGTTCTGTTGGGGTTTTTTTTTTACCCAATGAATAAAATGACAAATGTTTAAAAGTAAACTTCAATATATAAATTAATAAACAGTGGCTGAACCAAATAATAGACAATTAAATAATACATTAGACAGAGAGCGATAGATAGTGCCAGACCAACTTCACGGCCTTTGGGCAACATGTTTATCTTATTTATGACCTTCTCTGTCTCAGAGAGGAATATTTTTATCTTATCCTCAAAGGTTTTGCCAAAACATGAACATCTGTGTCTAAGGAGGGAAGGGTGTGTGTAGGTCATTGCACTCTGTTGCTAAGGAGAATAAAACTGCCAAGTCATGATTAGGAATATGTGAGAGGGGAAGGCGTGTGTTTCTTTTACACTCAAAAAAGTGAACTTGCAATGTTGTTCAATCAATTAAATACACCTATTTCAAACTTACTTAATATATCTGTGTTATCTCTTTCAACCTAGTCCCCTTGAGCAGGTTTAACTTAAAATGTGTAATTGTTAAGGCCACACAAGCCAGTTCATTTGAGACAACTTAACCAAGCTGAGTGAATTACACAATTAATATGGCATACTAAAAATGTCCTAGAAGACTTCCTCTAGGCCAGACATTGCGCATGCTCAGAAGCGCACACATGCATGATGGGAAAGTGGCGGGACAGAAGATCTTGAACTGGACTGTAAAGCAATAGTTAGTGGAAAAACCAACAACATCCAAATAATGACCTGAATATGTTTTTATGCAGTGTTTGAAGCTAACATGTCAGCATGTGCTTATAATGCAATATTGATGGTGTTAGAGTTCATAAATGCAGAAATGTGTGAAATATCTGAGCATATGGGCGTTCACATTAGCTAGTGAGTGAAAAGAGTTGCAGTTAAGTTGATGAATCAGAGTTGAGTGAATTCTTCTGAAAGCAGCATTTTAGTTACAGGTCAGACACATTCAGAGGCAACTTTTCAGTTTGTGGTGGTCAGACAGCCTAAATAAGTAAATCTGTGGTGATGAACTACAGCAGCAAGTTAACAAAGGTAAGTTAGTTTGTGTTGAAGAGCAGGCGCGATAGTCTGAGACACCAGCAGTGTTTTAGCTGCAGGCTGATGGCTAACAGTAAACTAGCAGAGTGAGTGAGGGTCGGTGTAGCTGTTTGTTTGCAGTCGTTGTTGCCTCTGGGGCTGAATATGGAAGAAAACACTGTAAATATGTTGTTTACATTGTTGTGTGGTTTCCACAAACACTGATTAATGTAAAGTAATATAAAATTACTATATAACAAGCCTGGGCTTCTCTGCTTAGGCTCCTGCCCCCGCAACCCGGCCTCGGATAAGCGGAAGAAAATGGATGGATGGATGGATATATAACAAATGTGCACTGATAATTAAAAACACTTTACAGGTGCTTCATGTGTTGTTAGAACATGTGCCCCAAATTAATGTGAATTCCACCATTCCAAGAAAATAACATGAATAAGCAAAAATGAAGTTGCATGCCAAAAATTGGGCGCCTGAACAGTCTGATCATGCGTTGGTTGATCTCTAGTTAATCTCTTAACTGGCAGCACCAAAATCACCTGAAAAAACTACATAACGCCCTCTAGTTATTATTGGCTCTGAACAACCCATTTCATAGCCTATTAACTGGCCACCTCTCGTCCGCGACCATATGAAGTGCATTTTATATGGCAGGCTAGACCCTCCCACTTTGATTGACACCTCATTCGGCCAATCATGTTAAGAAATGGGTATCCCAGAGCCAGTAATACTCAGAGGGCGTCACGTAGCTTTGTCAGGTAAATTTGGTGCAGCCAGTTACATGATTGGCCAAATGAGGTGTCAATCAAAATGAGAGGGTCTAGCCTGCCATATAAAAGGGACTACAAATGGCCTGGCAGCGGCCGTGGCCAGTTAAGAGGTTAATTGGTGCAGAATAAAATATTAAAACCCTCCTTACATATGTGTTTTATTTATTACAGAATGATATCATTGAAACAAGAAGAGTGTGCATACTTAAGGAGTATCTGGTAAGTATTTTGGACTCTACTTTCCACAGAATTACTCTCAAAGACTCAAAATGTGATCTCTATTTGTACTTTATATAGGCTTGAGCCTATCCCAGCTGCCATAGGGTGAGAGGGTACAGGCCAGCCTATTTTTTCAAGTGGTCTTTAGCAGTAGTAACATCCAGGCTTTCTGAAGGGCTTTCAAAATTTAAAAAATCTTCAAAGCATTGGGTGCTTTTTCACTCATTTGCAATCCAGGAATTTAATAAATAACTAATTTTAAATGGTCTGTGTAGGCACTTTGTTACTAGCAACCTACCACAAAAACACATCATTTGTTTCAATTTCTTTAGTTTAATCCATGAAAAATGCCAAAGATAACACAGTAGCATAGAACAAAATGGTATTCTTTTCAATAGCATTCATCGGCAAATGATTCCCAAAGAATTATTAGCTGAAAACTTGGCATATCTCAGCATGGTGTGCAGTGTAACCTTAAAACATTTGAGGAAACTGAACAAGTGGAGAACAAAAGAAATGGCCTAAAAAAAAAAACCATCTACAGCAGGTGAACAGTATCCAAAAGTCATATCAGAATCCAGCAAAGACCTGACACAGAACCTGGGATCTGCATCTGACCTTTCATTTGATTCGTCTACTGTTCACTGAAGCCTCATCAGAAATGGTCTCAGTGGAAGCATGGCTGTCAAGAAGCCATTCTTAAGGAAGGGAAACAGGGAGGAAAGACTGAGGTTTATGAAATTACACAAGAACTGGACTGAAAATCAGTGGCATCAGGTCTGATGGAGTGATGAATCCAAATGTGAAGTTTTTGGTTCAGATCTTCATCAGTATGGAGGAGGTCAGGAGAGAGGTACACAGTGAGTGTCTACAGCTATCTTCACCATCTGGAAAAAGTCTGACTGGCAATAGCTTCATTTTCAGCAATGATCCCAAACACACTGCCAGAGCAGGAAAAACACACAATGGAGCTGAGTCATGCTTGGCTTCCCCAGAGCCAGAGCAGTGTGGGGCAGAACAGAACCAAAGGCAGAAACATCCAAAGAAGAACTTTGAATGTCCTTCAAGAAGCCTGAAGAACTGTTCCTGAAGACCTCTTAAAGAAATTAAAAGAAAGCTGCCTCAGAGTTCAGGCTGTGTGGAAGAATAAAGGTGGTGGTCATGCCAAATATTGACTTTCAAGCTTATTAGAATTGTAAAAACTTGATTTTTGCCTTAATATTCTGTATATCTCATAGACCTTTTACCTATTTGCCCAGCAAAATATAAAGAAGTAAGGGGTGGCTTAATTATTGTACACAGAATATGAATCAGCCTTTAATGATATCTTAGCAGGCAGAAGTCCCACTTCCTGGAGATTTGCCTCTATCAGCCTGCTCTTGAAGAAAGGCAAAAATCCTTTAGATTGTACATCCTACAGACCAATCAGTCTTCTCAACGTTGACTATAAAACTGTTGCGAAGGTGCTGGCATGGAGACTAGAGAACATTCTCCCAAAAATAATAAACCCAGACCAGTCTGATAATTTCCCTTGATGCAGAAAAGGCTTTTGATTGGGTAGAATGGCCCTTTTTATCTCTAGTTTTACAGAAATTTGGCCTGGGCCCAAATTTTATCAATATGATCAAAGCCCTCTACTCCGATCCAATAGCCACAATAAATACGAATGTATGTTATCAGTGGCTTTCTCGTTGCAAAGGGGCTGTAGACAGGGGTGCCCTCTGTCACCTTTAGTGTTTACATTGTTCCTTGAACCCTTAGCTGAGATCATTAGATGTAACCCTGACATATCTGGAATCAGGATAGGCAAAGATCACCATGTTATCTCTCTTTTTGCAGATGATGTTCTTTTATATCTGAAAAACCTAGATAAATCAGTTCCGTCAGTTCTTAGTTTCATTGCTGAATTTGGTGCCCTTTCAGGGTTATAAGATTTACTTAGGTAAAAATGAACATTCTCCCCCATTTGAACTACCTGTTCTAAAACCTCCCCTGCTATCTGTCATCTTCATTTTTTAAATCCCTAATTCTCACATTTCTCGGTTTATTTGGAACAATAAGCATCAATGAATTAAGTTCTCCAGGCTCACTAAACCCAAGCAATTGGGAGGTTTATCTCTACCTAACATGCAACTTTACTACTGGTCTGCACAGCTTAAAATTATGTCAGACTCATTTTCAAACCGAGAACTGCTTATGGCTGGGCCTTGAATCTTATCATGCCTCCCTAGAAGACTAAACTCCCTTCCCTTTATCAATAATCTAGATCAAATACAGTGGGTACGGAAAGTATTCAGACCCCTTTAAATTTGTCACTCTTTGTTTCATTGCAGCCATTTGCTAAAATAAAAAAAGTTCATTTTATTTCTCATTAATGTTCACTCAGCACCCCATCTCATCAGAAAAGAACAGAAATGTAGAAATTTTTGCAAATTTATTCAAACAGAAAAACTGAAATATCACATGCTCATAAGTATTCAGACCCTTTGCTGCGACACTCATATTTAACTCACATGCTGTCCATTTCTTCTGATCCTCCTTGAGATGGTTCTACTCCTTCACTGGAGTCCAGCTGTGTTTAATTAAACTGATTGGACTTGATTAGGAAAGGCACACAACTGTCTATATAAGACCTCACAGCAGACCGTGCATGTCAGAGCAAATGAGAATCATGAGGTCGAAGGAACTGCCCAAGGAGCTCAGAGACAGAAGTGTGGCAAGTTACAGATCTGACCAAGGTTACAAAAGAATTTCTGCAGCACTCAAGATTCCTCAGAGCACAGTGGCCTCCATAATCCTTAAATGGAAGAAGTTTGGGACGACCAGAACTCTTCCTAGACCTGGCCATCCAGCCAAACTGAGCAATCGTGGGAGAAGAGCCTTGGTGAGAGAGGTAAAGAAGAACCCAAAGATCACTGTGGCTGAGCTCCAGAGATGCAGTAGGGAG
>JASGAU010408982.1:1868-12228 GCA_030220045.1 Australoheros facetus
ATTCAGTAGTTAATTTTTTTTCTTAAGAAGGGCCTGCTTTTTGTTTCTGATTTGTAAGACTTCAAAATAGCTACAAGACCTGGCTTTTTTTCCCCTCTCATATCCCCCTTTTGTCTTTCACAGATGCTACACTTGCTGATTTTGGTAGCTCTTTTCTTCTGTTAGCATTTCTTGGCTGTGTAATGTGGAACCTCCTCTTGGTATGGGACAGATGAGGGACTGGGGCTCTTGAGTTTTTGTAAAAGTGATCAAACTTCAGCTTGATATTCCCTCCTCACCCTCTCTGCAACAATGCTTGTGCCCCTTCACCTCCCCCTCACACACAGCTCCACTTGTCAAATGCCTCTAAATAAAAAGGAAAAATATATAGATTTGCATTTCTTTCTTTAATGCACCATTTTTAAAAGGGTTAGACTACTGTTACTGTCACTGGCTTTATTTTTATTTATTTTAAGGTTTTCGCATGCTCATGCAGGCAGCAGAATAAGTTGTCTTTACTTGAGGCAGAACTGGTCTTGATGCCAAACTTTGCATTAGTATGCATCCACAAAATATTTAACAAGTGCATGAATTCCTAAAATAATTGGCATGCTTTAAATTCTAGGCTATGGTATCTGTTGCAAGAAAGATTATGGTTTGGCTGCAAGACCCACTGAAATTGCTGTGGTACAAACCAGGAGATGCTGATCTTCCTACACAGCTGCTTCTTGAATACTTGTTTTGGTACAAGAGCTATTTTAGTTTAATAATTTGAACATGTTTGAAAGTTGAAATCCTTTTTAGGTTTATTTTGATTGGGGGATTTATGCATGACTTGGTTATGACTTGGTTTTGATTTATGGCTAGCAGAGCAATACTACACTATATAGACAAATACTGGGCCACA
The DNA here is from genome assembly GCA_030220045.1 of Australoheros facetus. Taxonomy (NCBI): domain Eukaryota; kingdom Metazoa; phylum Chordata; class Actinopteri; order Cichliformes; family Cichlidae; genus Australoheros; species Australoheros facetus. The sequence goes on from JASGAU010408982.1 coordinate 2,755, forward strand.
CCTCTTAATCTTTGAATTCAGGTATTCAGTCTCATTGCCACAGGTGTACAGTGTTTTTATGAGTAACAATGAAAGAAGCTGCATGTCAGGAAAAAGGTAACCAAACAGTTTTTGCTGAAAGCTTTTTTTTTTTTTTTTTTTAAATTTAACTTGATTGGCTGATCATCAGCAAGTGTGTGCACCCCTATTAAAGCAGATGTTTTAGCAGTTTGTGTTACATACCTGAATGCTGCAGAACAGCAATCTTCTCTGGAGTCGATGACCCAGCAAATGCACAATGGTCGGATTGTGCAGTGCTCTGAGGCTTTATGGACTACTGTGGACTTCAACATGAGCTAGCTTTCAGACTCAACAAGGCATGTTAAATGTTGAAGTTCACAACAGTGCAATTAGAAAGACTGATCAAGTACGGCTTGTTTGGAAGAGTTGCCAGGATAACGCCCCGAAGAACATTGACCGCATGGCTTAGGTCTGTAAAATTGCATCGGGGGGGGGGGACTTTTCTATCGTTTGGACGAACCAGGCCAAAGTGGAGATGTTTGAATATGATGCACAGTGGCATGTTTGGCAGAAACCAAACAGCATATCAGTACAACCCCCTTATGCCAACTGTCCATGTTAGCGGTGGAGGGGTGATGATTTGGACTTGTCTTGCAGCCACAGGACCTGGGAACCGTGCAGTCATTGAACCAATCAGGAGCTCCTGTGTATAACAAAGTATTCTAAAGTCAAATGTGAGGCCATCTGTCTGAGCCAAGCTTTAGCTGTCATCATGCAACAGGACAATGGTCTCAAACACAGCAGCAAATCTACAATAGACTAGGCCATTGCAGCTTGCACTTTGGCTGAAAAAAGAAAAGAATTAGTGAAAATCCAGGGGCGGGGGGGCAGTGGGTAGGCTCTCACCTTGCAGCCGGAGGGTTGCCGGTTCGAGCCCCTGTTCCTGCGCTGCACTTGGGTAAGACACTGACAGCAGATGCTCATCTCTGGATGAGTGATCTGGAATGATCATTTCGTTGTGTGCACAATGACAGTGAGTTTAATCGAACATCTAAAGGTGGTTCTATAACCTGATTCACAAGGTGTGCTTAGTTTTTCACATGACTACATAGTCATGACTAGCTTGAGTTGGCAATGCCCAAAAAATCCAGAGCAAAATACTCTGTGGTATGTTAGTTTGAGAAATATCTAAAGCCACTTGGTAACATTTACACAAGGACTGTAAAATGTTTAGTTTTAAACAAGTAGAATTTAACAAGTTTCCTCTGTTGCCTCTGTGCAATTTAGTATATTGTACAGTAAAAGCATTAAATAGGGGTGGCTGTGGCTCAGGAGGTAGCATAGGTCAGGTCATCAGGTTCAGTCCCTGGCTGCTCCAGCCTGCGTGCCAAAGTATCCTTGGGCAAGATACCAAACCCAGAGTAGCTCATTGGCGTGTGAATGTGTGCGCAAATGTTAGAAAGCACATTGATGTAGAAATGTAGCGAGAAAGTGAAAGCAATGTTTGGATATTTGTTTTGCAGTGTGTCCATTTTGATCGCAGCAATATATAAGAATTTCAGTTAGGGTTACAGGGATGTATGTAGCAATGGTGACTGTATTGCTTGTTTTAAAAGCCTCAAACTTTAGGTGAGAATATGAGTGCGACTGGTTTGCCCGTCTGTTAGCCCTGCAACAGGCTGGCAACCTGTCAAGGGTGTACCTTTCCCTTTTGCCCCATGGCAGCTTGGATAGGCTCCAGCACCCCCTGTGACCCTGAATTGGATAAGTGGAAGAAGGTGGGTGGATGGATGGCATTGTGTAATTTGCTGAAAACAAAATAACTTAAGTCAGTGGAAACAAACATCGGCCCTTCAATAAAGTCACACCAAAAATCAATTAAATTGTTTAATCTTTTTGAGCTGTATATAAAGACAAATTCCAATGTCTTAAAAACAAGAGAGGTTAGTTCACAGCTTTTTGTTCAGCCTTTATTAGCTTCTATTGCTCTGAATTCCTTGACTACAAGAATTTATGTATTTTTTTAACTTGGAGTTAAGTGAATTAAAATGGAATTTCTTTATCTGAAGAGCGTACATGCGTCACTACTAGTGAACATTTGCCATGGGTTTTACCTATAAACTATATAAAACTATAAAAAGAACGGTATTTTAATGCGGTCCTTGACAAAAAGAATGGACAAAACATTTCCGTTAATCAGAAATGGCCATTGCTCTAGCCCAATCTATTTTATAGCAGCTACTGCCTCCTATGTTGTAATCAAAATGAGTGCCTCAATCACACTTAACAGCCTCTTTAGTAGAAAATCATCTTACAATCAGCAACTGCTGTAGCATTAGCCATTTTCTGGAGTACCATCAAACAAAACAAGCAAAATATTAGTTTTACAAATATGTATTCCTGCTATTTTGACAGTTTAATGATTAAACTTTTGATTAGATTCATATTTGACTATCATAGGCTCCTGGTCTTCAAGCGATGACATAGCTCAACAAAGCCTACACGGGGTGTCTCTCAGTGAGCAGGTGATGACTCTCCTCACTGGAGGGGAAGAGCGCCTCCCTCAGGCGAACCATTTGACCGCCAACCCCGGCACGGGCATCCTCCACCAGTGACCTGCGAATGGGCCGGTACACCTTATAACGCCTGGAAGAAGGAAAAATTAAAGATGTGGAAAGAGGGTAATGACTCAAATCGGGTGTGAGCAGCAGCAGTTGGAAAAGAATGAGGTGTTTTTATGGGAAGGGTCGTAATCAGGCTTGTGCATTAAAACTCTTAATGTACCATATATTTGGGTCTTCATGCATTTACTGAAGGAATGCTGCTGCATGTGAAGACTACTCACCTATAGACCACATAGGCAATGAATGCAAATATGGCCGCCAGCACAGCACTTGAGGAGAGAACCACTTCTGCAGTGTGAGAAGTCTCAGACACTAAAAACAGAACCACACCAAGAAGGTGTCAGTCTCTACATGTTTGATTATTTCAAGAACACACATCCAGAAATATCTTGTGTAGCTAACCAGGTGTTTCCTGGGACTTGGTGATGGTGATAGTGGTGCTGGTGAGGGCCAGGCTGCTGGAGCTCTCCAAGGTGATGTTCACACAGTAGGTGCCTGGTTCCAGAAACCGTCGCCTCAGATGCACTTTGCACTCTGACAGCGACGGCACATCGTTGCACATAATATTGCGTACCTGAGTGCAGCTGGGGTCTGACACAATGGTACAGGCTGAAGTGGGAATGCTGCGGATAAGGGATAAAAGGATGAATCAAATGAGCCTGTTTATCAAAATAAATTAATAAATTCTTAACATGAGATTGTAACTACACAATGCTCTAGCCCCAAGTGACCAAACTAGATCTGCAGGGAGATGGTTTGCATTTGTTTTTACTCAAAAAAAACATTTTTCACTGTAATAGGAACTGTAAAAATACACACACACACACACACACACACACACACACACACACACACACACAATATTTAAACAAAGAAGAAAATAGCTAAATGCACACCTGCCCAGACATTTCACCAGGAAGTTGACATCCGTGTTGGTCACTCTGTGGGCTGACACTTCCAAAATCTGACTCCTTGGCAGGGTGTTCAGCGGGTGCTTGGGCTCTGTGTGGAACAGAATATTTTTTGTTGGTTTTGGCTCTGTAAGCCTCTTCCCCCTAAATAATATGATGAAGCAACCAATCACAGAATTATAGCTCAGGGTGGTTTGAGTACAGGTTTGTAGAGAGAAACTGGACTGCAACAAAGAGGGTGTACTCTTTTCAAATGGTGGTGTAACAGAAAGGGTTTGTTTTTTCTTTCCATTTTAAGGGGTACTTTAGAGTCTCATACTTAAGCCTAATTCTTGTATAAAATGCACCCTGGATTCAATAATATATACATTACTGTGATGTGATTTTTATTTTTTTCCTTTCAAAATCATATCCACTTTGTTCATAGCATGCAAAGGTTTGCATTTATGTCTAACCTTTTAAAAAAAAGACTCACTAGCATACAACATAACATTTTAAATGTGCTCACTGCCATATTCATTTTAACTCACTGGCTCAAAGGGAAAAAAAAATGTTTGATAACTAACAACTTTGATTTTACAAGTGGAACCTGAAGACAAAGGATAATACACACTGCCACCTACCAACGATAGTGATGTTGCCTGTGAAGGTCCCATAGGCGTAGCGGAAGCACTGGTTGCTGTTGAGACGCCTGGTGCGGAGCCACAGCGGGGTGGTGGGGATGGACTCTGGGGCAACAGTTGAAGGGAGGGGCTCCGTGGTGGGCAAACTTGTCGAAATGGAGGAGGAGGAGGAGGCGGGGGGCAAGCTGGTGCTGAGCTGCGCTGTAACATGAAGCAAATGGTAAGAACTGAACGGTTTGTACAAGTGTGCATATGTGATGCATGCAGGTATTTTAACCGCCTCAAAATATGAGGCATTCCTACAGGATCACAATCCATATTTAGCTGTGAAGTCTCACCCTGTGTGGTCTCCGTTTTGGTAGTAATACCATGAGTAACAAGTGGAGTTGTAGGAGCCTCTGAGGAAAAGACAGGAATGCACATATTTCCATTAGCTTTGATTCAATCTTATTATTTTTTTTTAACAATGTAGACACTTGCACGTAGCGAGGGGAAGGGTCTGTTTTAAAGTTTTACACAAATTTGCGTTCTTTAAATCTTGACTGATTATGCGACAGTTTCATATTCTCCATGTAGAGCCAAGAGAGAACAGTCATTTCCTTTTTTTAAAGTTTCTACTTTGGCATTTCCATGATATTATTTTAAAAAACACTGAAACATGGTATGGTCTGGTAGAAACAGACTGTATATAAAATAGACGGGGTCTGAAAAGTTAATCTGAAGCAGAAATGCATTGTTTCCAGTGGCCAGCAGGGGGCAACTCCTCTGGGTGCAAAAAGATATCTTGTATGGAAGTCTGAGAAACTGGCCCAACTTTCATTTTATTTATGACTTCAGTGAACACGTTACTGATTATTTTAAAGTCTTAATTCGATCTTTAAAGTATTAATAATGTATATTTTATCAACTTTGGTCGCAATTGCAGAGAAAACAAATCTTCAGATAATACTTTGCTCATTTTGTGTGATTTTGTCATGTCCATATCTTTGTGACTGTTTGTGACAGAACCTGTGGAAGTGCTCGAGGTCGGGGTATTGGCGGGAGACGGACATTCAACTGGAAACGCTGCCTCGACCACCAGCTTCACGCTCATGGTCCCCAGCTTACTGTAGGCGTGTGTGGTCATGTTGCGGTGTGTTACCAGCTGATTGCCATCTTGAAAATCCCAGATGTAGTCAATGGAGGCGGTAGTTTTCAGGTAGCCGCTGGGGTCATGGAGGTGGACTCTGAAAACCACATCCTCACCACTGATGAAAATATTCTCAGACTGGTTCACTGCACCCTTCTGAGAGATGTTGACCGCCACTGGAATCTTATCTAAGGGAGTGCATATGAATAATAAGAAAAAAATAATGTCCTTGGTTTCTGCTTGTATGTAGCTCTGTTCAGCTGAAACATGAAGACAGATGAAGTTGTATAAGTGAACTTGTTTCCACCTGTGACAAAGAAGACAGTGTTGTCGGTGGTGAGGGGGCTGTACTTCCTGCGCTCGCGTTTCCTGTAGACCATGACTTCCATGACCTCTGCCCCCAGAGGGATGTTGGTGGTATTGATGGTCACACTGGAGGAAGAGCTGTCACATGTCTCGTAGTACTGGCCTGGGACAAAGAGAGGAGACAAATAGAGGCTGTTTGAGATCATGTTTTCCTTTTGTGTCCCATGTACATACATACTTGTAAACTTGTGTCTCACCCATTGTGTGCCACACGTAGACGTAGCTCTTTCGTCTCCAGTCGTTCCTCTGAGGGAAGGGTTTCCCATCTGGGAACACGTTGCATTTTGTCTTATCTCTACACTTTCCAAAGCCATAGTCGTCCAACCAGGAAGTCCAGTTGTACACGTAGCCAGAGTGAACCTGTCCATTGGCTGCTCGACAGAAAAGAAAGTGATGTGAAAATTTTTATTCTCATCCCCTCCCCCCCAAAAAACTAACAAATATATTTGCATGATAAATCTGTTCAATGACTATGCATGCTGTTGATGAGATGGCTTTTAGTTAAAAATGCTAAGATAAGCTGCCAGGGCCGCTGGGCTGTAATTTGACTGTTTTAGTTCCTTTCAGCTACTTGTTTTGGTTTTATCTTAAACAACTTTACAGTGAAGCTGGGTCCACAATGGAAATAAGTGTTCACACTTTATCGTGTAATCCTGGTTTCTTATGCCGAGTTTTGTGTGCGTGCGCTCTGGCAGTGATTAACCAAATAAACTAAACTAAAGTGAAGCTAAAGCAAAAAATATTTCCTTAAGGAGAGACATTGGCCAGATGGACTACCACCATGTTACACTGCCCCCAAGTGGCCAAAAAATAAAAAAGCCACAAGCACAAACACCCTTATAGATACTGTATGCTCGTGCATCATCATCATAATTGCTAATCTTCTGCTATAGTGTGCGATCTAGAGTGCTCTCTGGTGGGCGTACACCAATCAGCCACAACATTAAAACCACCTGCCTATTATTGTGCGGGTCTCTCTCGTGCACAGAACTGCTCTGATCCATCAAGCATAGACCACCAAACCTCTAGTGCCTGGCTCTAGGTTGCTGACAGTAAAGCCCTTGGTTAATGTGGGTTGTGGGGTGGACCTTTTTGTAGAATGGACTGGTCCAAGTGCATCCTGTGGATGCTTGATAAATTGTGATCTAGAGAGCCTTTGGCTCTTTGTCATGTACTTCTCGCCTTTTTCCTCAGCAGTTTTTGGGGTGTGGTGGGCACATCAACCTGCTTGGAGAGGCCACTGCCATCAGTAAGCGCCCTTTGGCATGATTGTGTGTGTCTGGTCTGCAGCAATGTTTAGGCAGTGAGTGTGCGTAACATCCACATGAATTTCAGGACCATCAGGTTCCAACATTACATTGTAATGATCTGTGTTATTCAGTGAATATGCTCCGGTGGCGCTTTGTGGAGGTGTGTGCGTGTGCAGTTTCATGGCCTGGCCTGGCCTAGCTTTCTGGCAGCACCTGAGGCCTCCAGCTCCGTACCGTCCTCACAGTGCTCATCCCAGATCAGGTCCCCACTGGCATCGTCTTTCTGGCAGGGAGGATACTCCAACTTGGCAGTGAAGGTGATGCAAGAGCCATTCAGAGCAGGACTGTCACTGGTCAAATGGACTTTGGGTTTACCTGCAGAGAGGTAGACCTTCCAGGTTAATGACCTGAATTATCTAAGCAAATGTTTCAGAAGTGAGGGGGAAAAAAAAGAAATAAAACAAACCATTACCTACCTCTGTGGTGCATAAAATCGTTTAACTTTATGTTTAGTGGCGGGTAGAGGTAATCGTCCCATGGGTTGGAATCAGGATCCCAGCCAGGAATTGGAAATGGAAACTTCCTTGATAATGAGTGCTTGTGTGGGAATACATCCCTGTATGCTGGGCAGAGAGGAAGCAGAAAGAAAAGGGCCGGGAATGTTAAAATGTACTCTGAATCAACCTCTGGTTTAACATGAGTCCCTCACTAAAGAGCTTCGGTCATTTAGTTAACCGAACCCATTTGGAGATTAAATGTTTTCTTTCCTTGTTTGTGAAAAGAGAAACCTCCAAATTTGATTAGGCTCCTTTTAAAACATAATTCAATATTTAGTAACAGCATAGCCCCCAAAATGCTCATCACTATGTTTGTAAGCACAGTTACAAAAATGATGATTATTTCCAGACTTGTGGTGTCTGGTTCCAGTACCTGGTGTGTTTCCACCTTAAATAAAATATTTTACTAAAAGATCTCATTGACTGAAATGCAGATTGGGGGCTGTAGAGCAGACTACATTTAACTCTGGAGATTAAATATCATAATCTCCTTAAACAGGAGGGAAAGTGTGCGGAAATTTTGGCCTAAATTAAGTGATAGGTTTTTAAAAATAAAACACAGATATAAATATAATATCGATGTTAATTTCCGTATTCTTGCGTTTTTGTTTTATTCAGACCTCCACGCCCTTATTTCTACTGTTTCTCTTAAATTAGCCTGAGTGACATATTTTCAGCGCAAAAACAAATTCAATAAATGTAATTTGATTAAAGGTGGTGGTGGTGGTGGATAATCCAAACATCTGGAACATCTTTGCGCAAACAGCAATTTATTCAGCCCCGGGAGCTCGTGGCGTGAAAAAAAAAATGTAAATGTGCATTTATTAGAAATTAATTTCACATTTGTTGTTTTGATGATAACGGAGTAAAAAAAAAAAGATTGCTGAACTGTAGGAGGCTTCTTTTTACGGGGCTCCATCTGGCTATTGTAATAAATTAAAGAAAGCTACGAGTTATTCGCTTTTTGTGGATGCAGAGAATTGTCTGTTTGCTGAGTCAATGGCAGTCTGAACGGCGCACACGCCTTAATCAGTCTCATGAGACTCTGACTGTGGAGAGCTGATGACAGGACAGGTTAAAAAAGATTAAAAAAATAAATAAACCTACGAGATAAATATTGAGAACTAAAATGATTCTTATTAGCTACTAAATAATACGCCAAAATACTTTTTAGACAGAGCATGTATTATAACAATCTTGTAATTTGAGGGTGACAATTTCAATTCAAGTAAAGACATGAAATAAATTCGGAACAGAGTATCAATCTGAAGTCAGCATGAGACCGCTTTAAACCTACTTTTTTAAAACTCCCACCTGACTTCAGTTTAGTCTCCGTCATAGTAGCGCCACTTACTTTTGCGTCCATCGGCTTGATAAAGAAAGCAGGCACAAGCCAGGAGGAAAATATACCGCGGGGCATTCATTTCCACGCGCCAGTGGGGGAAAAAAAAGTCGTCTCTGCAGCTTAAAGCACCCACACAGCTTGTCCCTCTTTCTCCTCGTCCAGATTTCCCAGTACTTCCCCTCTGCTTGTCCTGGTGTTCGCTCATTTAAACTGGCTCCGCTGAGCGCACAAACATGTGATGTTTCCTAACAAGGCGCATCTCATCACTCATTAGTCTCTTGGACGCAGGAAACTCATGAGAGACGAGATGCACTATGCGCACACTCATTCTCTTCTTTCTTCCCCAAGTGCCATTTGATAAGAAAAGTTCGGTCACTTTCAACCTAATCAAAATTTCATTCACCCAGTAATCTGAAATTCATAGACTCTTGTACTGTGCAGAACAGTGTCATGTTANGTTTATGTGTTTGCCGATTAATCTTTGTTTTTTGTTTTTTTTTTGGTTTATTATTATTTTGTCCACGATAAATATTTTTCTTTACCTGATTTTTTGTCCCTCCTTTGTTCTCAAATGTTAGCACCTTTACAATCTCCAAATAACCCAACTATTGTTTTTAATAAATATAAAAATAAATTAGTTAATTTTATTCTTTTTTGGGGGTGGGGGTG
>JASGAU010408982.1:12268-24336 GCA_030220045.1 Australoheros facetus
GTAGTAATTTTAAGAAATATATATTTTTAAGATTGATCAGTAGAAGATCAGTTGCTAAGCCTATGAGCTCTTACATAAAGAGTTCAGACATGGCTTATGCCCAATTTAGTCGGATCATATTCATTATCATGTAACTATATGATTAGATTTATGTAGCCTGAATATCCTTTTGTAAGATTATTTCCCCCCCCTTTACATTCTGCCAAAGAAGTCTGATAAACAGTAGAAGTCCACGCGTGACAGCCGGACACATGACTAAATTATTTGATACAATGAAGCTGCGTCATGCTGAGACACTTCACTCTGAGCGCAGAGGTTGCGCCATAGCTGCACCCTGAAAAGCAGAAGGGAAGCGTTTGGTATCCGGCGGTGTTGTGTTCGTTTTCGACACCATCCTACATGTGATTAAAGTCAGTATTTTAGCGGGTCTGCTGCTGTCACAAGAAAGTTTGGAAAGGGTAACAAAGGGCTCCCAGCGTGCAAATTGATTTCTTAAAACTGGGCTCAAAAGTCAGCAGAGCGTTCTGAACGAACAAACAGCTCTCATGGAATAATTCTAGTAATAATAATAATAATAAACACAATGTTGAATATTTGTCGCTCATATATAAACGAAAAAAGAAACAAAAAAGAATAAACGTGAATAAATTATGCGTCCTTACTTTCAAGCATAGAAAAACAAAGCAATGATCATTAGAAAACGTTGGCAAATAATTCAGTTAAAAAAAAAAAAAAATCTAAAAATAGCTCCAATCCAGGCTCCTGATCCTGATCATTTGTGTCTCTCCTGTGGGTGGCGCGGTTGCGTGTTATTTTCCAAAATGTCATCGGTTTAGTTGTTGAGAAAAATAATAATAAAATAAAATAAAAAAAATCGATCTTGGGGTCTAAGAGACTCTGTATGGATGAAGTTTGTGTTTTAATTTAAAATAAAAAAGGCATCATGGCGGTTAATTGCTGTCATATGTGGTCACGTGCTGTTAGAATAAATCCACCGGCTGGAAAATCCGCATGGATAAATGAAACACTGATGCCCACTACGAGATTTAACCGAAAAATCTAGAGGACGGACCCATGTGGTAAAATTGTTTTCTTATCAATACCCATGTAATGTAGGGAAAAGATCAATTAACTGCAATACTGGCACTCTCCAGTAGAGAGAAGCACTTCTCCGCAGCTTCTCACACAGCCTGTTGAACCCCCACTCCTCTCTCCCAAATCACATCACCTCTTGATCATTTCCAGACTTCAGTTAAACGTTACTGAACCCCACAAAATAAAATAAAAAACAAAACAAAACGGTATAGGGCATTGGACCTGGCGGTGCAACTCTGAGAATGCCATCGCAGTGGTATTTTGAAGTGCTTTTATTGGTGTCATGGTCCAAACCCGGAGAAATCCAGCTTATTTACAAAAGATGGCAAACACGCATAAAGGTGGAGTTGGTTAATTATTGGCACTTCAACTTTTAAAAGCGACTCAAAGTATTAATTGTCCAACAGACTCAAAATATATCTCCCTGCGTGCCTCTGTCTGGTTGTCTTCTGTTCAGCCCAGCGTAAAGGATCCAGGTTGTAAAAAAGACAGAAGTGTGATTGAAAAACAAGCCAACGGTGCAGCCAGCAGTCACTTTAGTCTCTCCCTTTCTTCCCCTTCTCCCTCTCTCTCTCTCTCTCTGTCGTGCCTTCTCATTTACAGCGCTGGCTTCTAGCTGGTGGACTGGATGGAGGAATGCAGTAACATTCCTGGGAATGTGGACTGGATCTTCAGTGTGTGTGTGTGTGTGTGTGTGTGTGTGTGAGATCGTGATCCTTTGGTGTTTATGCGTTTGTCTGAAAATGTGCTGGCGGTGGAAACTTTAATTCAGCGTGTTTTTGGCTGTACAGTGGAACATATGAGGCTGCCACTGCGCAGCACTGGACTAACACGAAGACATTCTTTCTTTTTCACCCTTTAGGCGCATAAACACATTTCCACCAGAACATTGGAGTCAGGACCCGGTCATCACTCTTTCTGATCTTCTGTTTTTCTCTTTCATTTCCACCCACTTTGTAACACCCTCATCTTGCCTCTGTGGCTCTCTGAAGCCCGCTTCTTGAGGCTTTCAACTTGTTAGCCTGTCTCTCCAGGTGTCCCTGTCCCTCTTCTGTAAACTGTAATCATAATTATCAGAAGCTATTCTGCTCTGTCATCCAGGGAGGTGTGTGTCTTTGTGTAGTCTATAATGGGAGGAAGGGTAATCCCACCCAGTTATTCAGACTGCGCGGGAGCGGCCAGAGAGCCACCACCACCACCACCAGGACAGTGAACTGGCCTCTCACTGCAGCCAAAATAAGCTTCAAAGCTCCTCGGGCTCCATAATATAACCATAACGTATTAGGGAATTATTAGACGCTAGTTTTTCCCGTTTTCCACTGAATATGTGGACATTTTCCGAGTTTTTTCTTCAACAGTTTAGTTTCGTAGTGTGGGAAATTCCATTCGCACAATACCAAGAACAGTTTTATGACAACACACAAGTATGCAAATTCCCACTTGTGAAAACAAGCGCACGGACCGAAGTCCGTTGGTCTTTATTTTCTATCACACTGACTGCCAAGATCTCCACGGAGAACCGAAGAGATCGAAGCCGTGAACGCCCCGCTTCCCTGCACCAACAGACGGTCATGGGACCCGGAGGCCCGAAGCCAGCTGGCCGGAGGAAACATCTTTGATGTGTGACGCAGGGAGGGAGACGCCTGCTACAAGCAGTCTCCCCCACACACACGCTGGAGGACATATAAAAACATAGTCTCTTTCCACTGCAGTGTGGACTCATTTATAACGGAGCATACCACTATTGGAAAATACGCTGTGTTTTGATATAGCCTTTATCAATGAATCACACTTATTTTAGGATATTTTACGATTCTCTACAAGCGGTTTCAGGAATAATGGAACAAGATGATGATCCTTAAAAGGTTTCTGAGCATCTCAGACTCCCTAAACTCTAAATATAGTAGTTTTATTGTGATGGAAAGTGAACACACACACACACACACACACACACACACACACACACACACACACACACACACATAATAAAGGTCCTCTATTGTTCTCTGTGCGCTCCAGAGAATTTTCTTTACTAATATTTGTCTAAAATGGTGTTTTAATCCCTGCTATTAGTAAAGCAGAAAATTATAGCGAACAGATTTTGCCCAGGCTTTAGGACCGCGGGACGAGCTGGATGAGAGACAAAGTCAGCGCACCTCCATCATTTGGAAGTTGAGGGCTTGTCTTAAACCTGCCCTGTATGTCACTTATTTCCCAGCTCTGGTGCTCAATGAATGCACCTCTACTCTTCCGAGGACTGATGTGCGATATACTTATTTTTATATTTCTTGAATAATTCCACTCGAATTGCATCATACTGGTGAAATGCAATCCTCTTCAAGATGAAGCAAAACAAACACATCTGCAACTCAAAACAGCACTGGGCCACCTCCTGAGCACCGTCTCACGTCTCCTGAGCCGCTCAGCATGAGGCTGAAGAGCGCTGTCCGAAGGAGGATGCTTTGCCTCTGGCTGTTGCTCATCGGATTCGCCCTGGTTGCACTCGCGCTTTCCGATTTCTTTAACCGGGACAGCGACTACAATCTTCCCAAACCTGGCCCTCCCCGCCGCCCCCTTCAGCGCATACAAAGTCCTCCGGATCTGGCAGTCATCGTGGACGCCCATGACCCTGCTTTAGAGCTTGGCGTCGATTTGACTCCTCTAAAATCTCTGCAAGAAGACCAGCTTTTATTCGTCCCATCCATACATGGCACCAAGAGCCCGCCACAGAAGAAGCGGAGTTACAAGATGCTTCTTCCCGGAGCAAGTAAAGATACCACCGTACACGGGCCACCTACGCACGGTGAAATGGGGAAAGCAGTGCGGCTTCAACTGGAAGGTCTGGAGAGGGATATGGAGTTGAGAGCTTTGCAGCAGTATGGGTTCAATGAGGTGGTGAGCGAGAGGATTTCTCTGCATCGTAGGCTGCCAGAGGCGCGCCATCCTGAGTGAGTGAACAAAGCGCACGACGGGAAATATAAACCAAAAGTTGCCCCATACTTGAGTTAAAAGAGAACTAAAAGTTAATGTTGTTGTTTCTGTTTTCACATTTTCCCCCATCAAACAGGTGTGTGGGGGAGCAATACAGCGAGTCTCTGCCATCGGCCAGTGTTGTTATCTGTTTCTATGACGAGGCTTGGTCTACTCTCCTACGCACTGTACACAGTGTCCTCGACACTGCACCTAAACAGTATCTGCAGGAGGTCCTGCTGGTGGACGACCTAAGTCAACAGGGTGAATCCTTCCATCCATCCATCCATCCATCCATCCATCCATCCATGCACTGTGCTGACAGCTTGCTCTGCCTTTTCTCTGTGCACCCCCCAGGCCACTTGAAGACTGTGCTGAGTGAGTATGTGTCTCATCTGGATGGAGTGCGTTTGATTCGCAGCACCAAACGCCTTGGGGTTGGAGGTTGCCGGACATTAGGTGCTGCCAGGGCTGTTGGGGAGGTGCTGGTGTTCATGGACTCACACTGTGAATGCCAGAAGGGCTGGCTGGAACCACTGCTTGAGAGAATTGCCCAGGACAGGTACTCTTTACTCCAATTGAAAATAATTTTTCATATTTTGCAGTTATAAAACTCCTGTTAGTATGTTGCATGAGTCCATTTGCAAGTTATTAAATGGGTTAAATGTCAAAATATAGTTATTGGGCCAGATTTTTGTACTTTCTCTAACGAGCTCTGCTTTTTGACAGAACCACTTGTGAGAAGTGAGGAGATGCAGGGTTTGGACTTATCATTCGCCCCTACTCATTAGTAAAGCAGGGGGATGCATGCAGTGTGTGTGTGTGTATCCAACACTGAACCCTCATGATTTGGCTCTAGTCTTATGTCTCAGGCTGCCTGCAGCGTGGCTCTAATTAGACTAGGTAATTAGGCTGAGCTCTCGGGCCTGGAATCTGCTACCATTCAGCTCTCTCAGCCACATGTTTGACCCCTCTCCCATTTTTTTTTTTTTGCTCAATTCCTTTTTTTGATCTTTTCATTCCATTTCGTTGGAGCATCACATCACACATGGCCACTTGGCATAAATATTTCAAACAGCACACATGAGAGCCACAACAGGCCCTGACAAAAGACAATGCATGCTTTTGAACTTTCTGTGACATAGCCTGAAACACAATCTGGCATTTGCAATTACAAACACATGCACACAGAAAGGAAAACACAGCACTTTTTGTCCTCAGTGTCTATTTTACACAGATGTGCACAGATTTTGATTTGTAAGTGTAAATGTAGTCAAGGAAGACTGTTTAAGACTTTAACAGTGATTCCTAATACTTACCTGTTAGTTTCATTTCATTCATAGTGACATGCTTTAGATCCACGTCAATCTGACTCACCACACTTAACACGCGGCAATAAAAGAACTGCTGAGATCCAGAGGGTGGTGTCTTTTCAGGACTAGAGTGGTGTCCCCCATCATGGATGTGATAGATTGGCAGACCTTTCAGTACAATGCCACCCAGTGGCCAGTTAAGGGGGTGTTCGACTGGAGACTTGACTTCTTTTGGGAATCAAATCCACAGCTGCAAGATAAAGACCCAGAGACGGCTGTCCAACCTTTGCAGTAAGTTTACAGCTGTTAAAGGTGCAACTGTGCCCAATGTAAAGATTTAATAAGTTCTTATTTGCATAAAAACACCAAATGAACCATGTAAAAAGGACTGATCAGATCTAATAATACATCCTTTTATACAGTATATGCAAGTGCAGAATTGACCTTTGCCTTTGAAATTATAAGTATAACAACTGAAAGCTCATTAAGGGTCATACTTTTGGATCTGTTTGTCCTTGTCTTGCAAATCCAGGCTTTAACACTCTGAAGTTCATTATGTCATTCTGCGCCAGGGATACCAACACACCCCTGCATTTCTTCTTAAAAATGATGCCGGTTCTGATTGTGACAGGAGTCCTGCTTTAGGAGGTGGAGTTGTGGCCATCGACCGACATTTCTTCCAGAGTGTGGGAGCCTATGACCCTGGGATGCTGCTGTGGGGTGCAGAACAAATTGAGTTGTCAATCAGGGTAAAGGAAAACTCATTTAATGTCAACGTTCCTACTAAATCCTCCCGTTCGCATGCACACACCAGACAGAGAGATGACAGACTGCATTTGCTTTTCATCTTAAGCCATGTGAGGTATTTTAGCGATGCTTTGCCTGAGTGATTCGGCTGCCTTCTGTTAGGGCCTGAGGAATGCTGTGCTGTGAGATGATGCCTTTTGCAAATGGAAATCTCAGGCTGGATAGTGGTCTGGGAATGTCCTGGCCTGCTGATGAATGTAAAAGTGTGAGCGCAAAATGTTATAAATCAACATTTTTGCCTGGGATGACCATTAAAACATGAAACAATTTGAAAAATATACACAAACAGGGAATTAAAAAAAAATTCTGTAGTCTTTATCACTGAAATATTTCTCCACTGTTGCAGGTGTGGTCAT
Organism: Australoheros facetus; assembly: GCA_030220045.1. Lineage (NCBI taxonomy): Eukaryota > Metazoa > Chordata > Actinopteri > Cichliformes > Cichlidae > Australoheros > Australoheros facetus. The sequence goes on from JASGAU010408982.1 coordinate 18,810, forward strand.
GCGGGGGCTCTATGGAGGTGGTGCCTTGCTCCCGTGTGGCCCACCTCATTCGCCACCACCTGCCATATCGCTTCCCAGATCAGGACTTGCTTCAGAAGAACAAGATCCGGATTGCTGACACCTGGATGGACACATACAAGAAAATCTACTATAGAAGGGACACACTTGCTCATTTCATCAGGCAGGTGTGTGTGCGTTTGTGTGTGTGAGTCAACACATCTGGTCAAGAGATTGGCTGGTGAGTGCACCACAGACTGAAAACTGAAACGTTCTTTCTTTGTAAAGTCTGAAAGCCCGAACATCACAGAGCGTCTGCGGCTGAAGAGGAGTCTGGGTTGTAGGAACTTCCACTGGTTCCTAACTACAGTCTATCCACAGCTTTATATCCCTCAGGACAGAACTGCACTGTCAGGCGAGGTAACACGAGCTCACACACACAGATGTATTTAGAAGCTGCATATTTCTCAGCCATAGACTACAATGTATCATATTTGTATCTGTTTGCAGCTGTACAGTGTCAGTACTGGCAGATGTGCAGACTATCTCCAAGGTCTGGGACTGCAGGGCGGGGCCATGAGTACAGCACCATGCACAGGGACAGGTAGCCAGGTAACCATGATCACAGATTACCTGATGAAAACAAGAAACAAGTGAGACAGCGACAAAACTGACATCTCCTCCTGTTGTAGCACTGGGATCTAAACTCTGAGGGTGAAGTGCGATGGGGTCCCATGGGAGCTTTGTGTTTGGATACCGAGGGGGAGAGGGCAGTCCTCTCTCCTTGCCCCAGTCACCGACCAACACCCAGCAGACTCCAGTGGAAGTTTATAAAGGCAAGATGGAGAATTGAACAACACACAGTTTTTATGACCATCCACGGCATTTAGCTGACTCACTGTATATGTTTTCCGTTCTTCCACAGCTGAGCGGCCAGCTCGTTCACCAGTTGTCTCAGTTATGTCTGGAAGCTGTAAAAGAAGGAGGTGACAACAAGCACAGGACAGGAGGTCTCTTCATGCGCCATTGCACCCACCACCCCAGGCAACAGTGGCACTTTGAGCAACTAGTAGCTCCCAAAGGTGCCTGATAGATGAAGCACAGAGAGGCCAGTGCATTAGCAAGATATAAATTCCAGGCAAATCTCAAAGGCTTCTCATTTCGTCTATTCGTAGTGGCATACAATGTGCCCACAGTAATGTAGAAGAATATACACAGTATACTTTTCCTCTCTATTGTGCCACTTTTTGCTCCTGTTTTAAGGATCACAATTATTATTATCTGTATTAGCTAATAAAACAATAAATGATTTGTCAGGAATGTCCGTTTCAGTAACCTGCTATCTTTGTGAATATTTCAGCATATACAATATTTTTTAAAAAGTAAATTAAATTATCTTAAATTATTATTTGCTTCAGTAAATGCTTTCATTATTTCATATTTGTGCACAATTCCAAAAATTATCCAACAGTCAAAAAGTTACCACATCTCTGAATTCAGAACGGGGTCATGTCAGTTTGGCCATCATGTCGGCCTTCATCTACAACAAATCTAAGCTCAAACTACAAAAGCAAAAATAAATAAACATACAAAAATATGAGCTTCAGATCTCAGTAAATTTCCCCCTACTTTGTTTTAGTGTCCTCATACTAAACACTAAATTCAGCTCTGCTATGTGATATGTAACCATCCTGATGAAGTGTCCTGATAACTACTGGAACAGTGAGCAGCATGCACAGTATTAAGACTCTGAATCTGAAATTCAACTATCATTAGGCACTGACTAATAACTATAAAAATGCTGCATTTATTCTTGTCATTGTTTACTTTTTTTTTTTTTTTTTACCATGTGTATTAAGCTCCTGACACAAATGGATATTATGTATTAATTGTGAACAGCAGAGGGAGCCATCAGCCTTCAAAATCTTTTATAAAAGCCCAGCTCCTTTCTTTGTTATGGTTAAACACAAATAACACCCCTCTCTCCGTGCTATTCATTTATGACAATATGTATAACGATGTTCTAATATAAATTTCTGTCATTAGTGCTAACCTAATGGATGTGACAGTGATGTCCATGTGTGGATTTGGTGTATGACAGGGAAACCAGGTTTTGTTTCCAGGTATTAACTCACAGTCTAATAAGCCACATATGAAGATTTTATTTAGGGCCTGGAGCTTAAGGACAGACAGCAGCAGGCAGGAAAGACTCTGAGCTGGTTCTCAATAACTCTCTCTCTTGGCCTTGAGGTGATGACTTCTAATAACCCCCTATACTAAGGCTCACAGTAATGCTCTTAACCTACAGTGCTCTTAGTCCAGTGAACTTCACAGCCCCTTTTGAATAAAAAAGGTAACCTCGAGACATAAGTCAAATGACATGCTGTTGATTAGTATGTAACTATGTGCTACACAGCTGTTGACAAAAAAGTGCAACATTATTCTGGGTCTTCAGAGAGGGGCTATGGGTATTGCATGGAAGATTTCTCTATGAAAAATGGTCAAACATACATGTCTGTATATGTGTATAAATGGGTTCTCTCTGGGTACGCCGGCTCCCTCCCACAGTCCAAAACCATGCATGGGGTTAGGCTAACTAATTTTAAATAGGCTGTAGGTGTGAATGTGATCATGAATGGTTGTCTGTCTCTATGTGTTAGCCTTGCAATAGATTGGCAACCTAGCCAGGGTGTACCCTGCCTGTTGTCCTCTGACAGCTGGGATAGGCTCCAGCCCACCATGACCCTGAATTGGATAAGTGTAATAAAATAGATAATGAAATTGATAAAACTATATATATTACCTGGAGTCACTCTTTTGTGAACACAGTCTCCACAAACACAGAAACTACCACAATCAGAAAGCGCTTGACCTACATAAGAGCAGCACCAGGAAAAGCTACAGTTTACCATTGAATAGAAACACAATGACCAGGTCTTCATGTGCTCTACACATCAAAGATAGAGTGGTTTCACTGCAGTAATAGTAAATATGTTTGATGTACACCAAAGACAGCTTTCAGGGACAGATTATTATAAGTACATTATATNATCCTGAAAGTCCTGAAAACTTTCCTCCTTCTCTGATGCTGCATGCAACCTTTTCCCTCCCCGCTGCCTTCTTCACACAGCATCTTCCATCTCTTTTCCACGCTGAGGTGAGTGTGATAAATACAATAGACTCCCACATCAAATGCTGATGGCTGCTGGGCATGTCACAATCTCACCAGCCTCTTTGTTTCTGCTGGGTTATTTTTTTTTATAAATATACACACAAACAGACACAGACACATACACACACATTGGAGTGAACCCGCGTGACTCAGATGGATCTCAGCTGCTGCGATGGAGGAAGCTGCGGTGTCTTTATGAAGATCTATGGGGCTATTTCACCCAGGAGCAGGATCGCTCTGTGCAACTGTGCAACCCTCAAAGAGCCTTGGGTCTTCTTTACAGAGACTTTGTCGTTTCCAGTGATTCGTAATGTGCAATTAGGTTGATGTGGATGGGCCTCGGGAGCGGGGCTGACACAGAGCGAAGATTAAGTGCATTAAAATGTGACAAAAAGTGAGCTTGCAACAGCAATTAAGGTCAAAGACAAAAACAGCTTTTGCATATATCATTTAGAAAGTTTGTTGAGACACAAACACTTTTTACACACATCCTTGTGGATTATGTGTCCCAGCAATAACTATATAATTGTACCATTACAAATTCTTGAAAACTGCTGGGTCTTAAAACACTTTAGAAAATGATACAAATTAGAAGAAATTAATTGCTGCAGCCTTGGTCATTTGCCCTACATTGTTTAAAATACACAAGTCCAGTTTTTCACACAGGCAAATGTTATGGGACCTCCCCTCCATGTGCATACTTGGAAAGCTGGAAGTGTGGAGAGCAACAGTGAAAACCTGGCACAGAACAGAGCAGGCATCAGATATGTTTATTAAGTTTATTCAGGTGGCGGTGGGTTGCAAAGCAGGTTGCAGTGTGCAGCAACTGTAGGCAGACTACAATAGCTTAAAATAGCGTGCCCTATATGAGAGTATCCCAGTTGCATAGAGGGTATCAGCTGAGCCGTCAGCTGAAGTGGGCTGCATTGTGATCAGCTGACCTGCTGACTGTGGCTGCAATATGCTGAATCCACTGTTTCTCCAGTAAGAGAAAATTGGTAACAGTCGTGTGAAAACCCAAAGCTTTCATCCCAGCAAACGTGTTACTCCAAATAAATGTACTCTATCTATATATATATATATATATATATATATATATATATAAATAAATAAAAGAACTAGGCATGGTTACCTTAATGCAGTGCTTCTTAATTATTTTTTGTTACGCCCCCCCTAGGAAGAAGAAAACCTTTTGCGCCCCCCCACTCTCTGCCGCGACTATAAATAGTCACGGCGGAGCCTGCTCTACGCTGAGTGTAGGCAGAAAAAGTACACCATAGAGCTATTACTTACTGCGTACACTCTGACAATGAGAGCGCCACTGCCACCTACTGTAGTGGATGTGCAATTACACTTAATTCTAGTACGGCAAAAAAAGAAGCATCTTCTCCGGGCTCAGACGTGCCCCCCCTGGTAGCGCACCGCGCCCCCCAAGGGGGCCCGCCCCACTATTTGAGAAGCACTGCCTTAATGTGACAAACAAATGCCCTGAAGACTACGTGGGGCTCACAGCTAAGAAAGCCATGCTGGGACAAGAGCCTTATTATTTATCCTACCAGTTTAATGTTTTAGCTGGCATCTCGGGCTATGAAATAGTCTCAGCTTGGATGGCTAAAAAGGAAAACTGCAGGTATTTCTTTTTTTTTTTCTTATGGAAATGTTAATTTTGGCTAGTTATCCTTAACAAAACACACCACTGCACAAAAGAATCCAAAGGCACAGTTTTAAAGTGATTCAAAGGATAAAAGCTAGACAGACTAAAGCTTTCCCTCATCTCATATAAATGTCTAAGCATTTTAGACCAGACTTTTCAACAGGGACCCTTTCACCGCACAAGGGAAGATGACAATTTACTAAGAGCTCTTCATGCTGATGATCCTTCTATCTTGCGCTTAAAAATGCCAGACTACTCCCTGACGGTTGAGCGGTGAAAGAGGTAATTTAGCAGCCATTCCACTATACTCTGCTGATGGGACCAGGCAGACCTACATCTTTAAAAGAAGAAGGAACCATTAATTTCTACTTCTGACATGCGCATTGTTCAGCTACCCCTACCACCACTTGTACCATAGGACCCAGAGGAGCAGCTCAGACTCATTTATCAAACACAAAGATACCCCCACCCCCCCACCCCCACCCAAATCCAAATATAAGTATTTGGTTGTGCAACAGCAACCACAATCTCACCCAGAGTGGAACAGATAAATGTAAAGCTCTTGTACAGAGAGCCTCTCCATTTACGTGTGTATGTGTGCTCTTACACAGATCCAGGCACTTAGTGTACATGGACTCACAAATGGGCAGCACTACACACAGGTGTTCAAGTCAAAGAACAAATAATGACACACAAACATAATG
>JASGAU010408983.1:10911-32563 GCA_030220045.1 Australoheros facetus
AGAGTTTGAGCCAAGAGTGCAAAAATCCTTTTACTTTTCATTTTTCCTCCCCCCTCCTTTGTATAAATGGACTTCCATTAGTTGCTGATTTAAACTGCAAACTATAATAAATATGGTTTGTGGAAAAGGTCACACCGATCTCTTTAACCAACGGCCTTGCTTGTAATTTTCCACAGTAAATCATTTGCTCCTTACTTTGCTAATTGCTTTTGCTCTTTATTTAATTTAAAAACACGAGATGATACAAAGTACACAAAAGTTGCCTTTTTATTTTGTAATCCGGATGTGCGGCTTTGGCTTCAATGAAGCCGGCGCAGCTTGAGCTGTGGCTTCAGACTGGGTAATGATGGTGGGCGGTCGTAGCTGTTTAAACCGATGTTTAAAGGTTGTGAGCTGTCGTGTTGTTTGAGAAATGCGAAGAAGTGTGTAAAACTAACCGCAGCCTCTTTCTGACCTCTGTCACCTTAAACCAGTGTTTTTCAACCTTTTTTGAGCCGAGGTACATTTTTTTTCATTGAAAAAAATCACGAGGCACACCACCAGCCAAAAATGTTAAAAAATGATACTCTGTAGCCTATATTAACAATATAGTCATTCGTATCAAAGTGTCTTGAATAGGAATCAAACACAAAAAAGAACTTTATCATATAATATATATCTTCTTTCAAATAAAAAGTGCACTTAACATGTCCACTTCAAAAACACAGCTTGAACATAACAAATGCCACAACAATGTAGTCTCATAGTAGAAAACTTCAGTGTTTTGCAAACTCTAATTCTGTCCAAAAGCATTCTATTACCAGGAATAACACAACACAACAGTACATGAGATAGACGCAAGCTAACAGCTAATGCCAGTTTAATATCATCATCATGCATAAGGTTATCATTTTTAAGTATAATAATATGCATGCTGTGTGTGCGTTTCAGATGGCTCTCATGTTGCAAAACTACCGCTGCAAACTGTCGGTCTGCACATTCAACCGGTGCTTTGCGTGCCTCCGGTTTCTTGCTGTGGGGTTTTAAAAATGATTCTGGTGAAGGAGTCGCTCTCATGCCTCCGCTAGTGACGAGACTCCCTGGCCAATCAGTGGCATGCTGTACTCCGCGTCACATTTTTGTATCGCCTCGGATCGGAACCTCGGGTGAGTGAGAACGGAAAAAGGACCGGCAAAGCGTACCTGATTCTAATGCAGACGCCGTCAAATCGCGGCGAGTCGTTCCGTATGGAAACACGGCTTAATTCTCTTGTCTCTATGTACAATGCAATTCGCTACTTGCTGCTATCTAGTCTAGTGATATGGAAGAGTATTACATGATTATGCTCCAGTCACTACTACAGCACAGACACTCGTGGCATATTACGTGAAATTGGATAATTTCCCACGGCACACCTGACGATCTCCCACGGCACACTGGTTGAAAAACACTGCCTTAAACGTCCAAAGAAGAGCGCACTTCACTTTAACGGGCGGCTGGATTTGGCAGCGCGAAAGCAGGTATATATGGAAGGACTACAGATGAAAGCTGCAGAAAATCATTAATGTAGTGATTTATCGCTGACTGCTATCTCAGCGCTGCTGTTTATTTCTAAGGTGATGGCTGCGCGTTACAGCTTTGAAACTTAAACTGGATACATTTGAATATTTAAGGTTATTGTCCTGCAGTCTAACAAAGGAGACGAAATTTTGACTGTGTTTCCAGCAGTGTCAAGGAGACTCAACAGCAGATGAGAATCAACTATAAGATTTCATAAATTTCCTAAATCCCCAAAATAATACGCAGGTAAGAAGTGAGCCCCATTGGTAGTACAACAAACCCAAGGTTAACCCCAAAGTTCCCAGGATGAGCTAAAATCCTGCTTCACAGTACAGACCCCAGGAAGAGGACAATAATGGGCTATATGCAAATGCCAACATAAAGATTCAGTGGCGTCTAAACTAAAACAGCCACCCATCCTCCACCACAATTATTATGATGTGTTTAAACGGAAGAATAGATATAAGCTCAGGTGTGATTTGTGGGGAAAAGAAAACAGAGGGGGTCACCAGGTGTTCCCTATTCTCTGAAGCCTAATAGAACATTTGTAAGGTTAATAGAATAATTATGAACAATTATAGAGTAATTAGGAATATTATAACCACAGCTTTTACAAGAACACCATGTATTTTGATACAATATTCTCAGTCTCAGGTTTCCCTCTTCAAACACAGGTGATCCAGTCTAACAATAAAAAAGGTTTAACATGCTAGAATTAAATCCCCTGTTCATTTAGCACTATTTGACCAGCTGTGCTATAACAATATGAACTAAGCTCCAGTTTCAACATTGCAAAATGCTGTCAGTTTGAGAAATATTAGGCTAAGTAAACATTCCTCTATGATTGATTAGCTGCAATTCCACAAGAAGACAGAATCAGCTGCACAACTCATGATGTCAGTGATCAGTCAAGAAGTTGACACAATATTTCTAGGTTTTTCCTAGAAATCCCCCTCAGCAACTCGCACCCTAAGCATCTTAAAGTTTACTCCTACAGAGTATTCATGTCCAATGTATGTTGTATGAAAATTATTTACTTAAGTAAATCTAATAATCTTGCTTATAGTAGCCTACAAATCAAAATATACTTAAAGCAGCTAAGGTAAAAGTATTTGTTATAGTGTGAGTGCAGCAGGGTGGGCCAATCACATTTCTGTGGGCCAATCACATTAACCGCCCTTACAGTTCACGAGCCCTGCCTTCACTGGAGGTTTTTCATTAGCAGGAGAACAGCCTACAGATTAGTTAATAAAGATGAAGCCCAGAAGAGTTGAACCCCGCGACAGCAGGTATGGCTGGGTGGTGGTCGTGTCCGCCTTCTTCACCATGGGCCTTACTGCTGCTGTTCTCAAAAACTTCGGCCACTTCTTCTTGGACATCCAGAGTCACTTTGCAGTCCAGGCCAGCACCACCTCTTGGGTGACCTCCGCAACGATTGCTATGCTTCACCTCGGAGGTAAATAAGTCTGAGGTTCTCTGCTGTTTTTAAACCCAAGGTGTTCTTATAGAGCCATTTTCATACTCTCTGCAGCTCCGGCAGCCAGTGTACTGAGCTTACAGTTCTCTCAGAGAGTAGTCGTCATGCTCGGAGGCTTGCTGGCTACCTTAGGAATGCTGCTGGCTTCACTGGACCTCAGTTTGCCCTGGCTCTACCTCACCATGGGCATCCTGCAAGGTAGCACACCCAGGACATACTCTACATCCTACAAAGCATTTCTGTACGTTTGCTGACCATTTGGTCGTGACACTGAATATATTAGAGGGTTGAATTTAAAAGTAACCTTAGAAGCTGATTTATATGATATAAAAGAAAAGTGTCACTGCTACTACAAGTGAAATATTTTGTGATTTTTATGCAATATTTGGAGATAATAGTCCCTTTCCACTTCAAAGCCTAGTTTAGGAATAAACTCAAACTGATGACCCTGCAACTGAAAAGAGTTTGTTTACTTACCAAAACCACTACTAGTAACAATGTAACTGACTCATAATGTTTTCATTTAAAACATAAAACAGCACGGAGCAAAAGACTTCAAATGAGAAAAACTGTGTCCTTAAAAGTGGAATTTTATGATTTAAAAGTCTTGCTTCATGCTGATCATGCCTGCTTTATTTGGCTCGACAAAAATGACTGATGCAGAGATGCACTGATGCAAGACTTAAAAAGAATCTGGGACGCATGAGTAATACTAATACTGGCAGACCTGAGTCTTATAAAAAATAATGGGTGGCTCTCTTCTTTTCCTAGGAACTGGTCTTTCCTTCGCCTGGATCTCTGCCAACAGCATGGTGAGCCACTACTTTGTACGATGGCGTCCCATTGCCTTCGCCATCGCCAGCTCAGGTGAATGCGTCTTTGTCGTCATATTCAGTCCCTTCTTCAAGTGGCTCATTGAGACATACACCTGGCAGGGTGCTTTGCTCATCATCGGAGGCCTTCAGCTGAACTTGTGTGTTTGTGGTGCACTCATGAGACCCCTGGAGAGAACCCCGAGTCCTGCACAGGAAACCAAAGACAATCTAGAGGGAGATGTTGCCACACTCCCGCCAAAGAAGAGGACCTTCTTCCAGTGCTCCCTCATGAAAAAAACTGAATTTTTTCTCTACATCCTGTTTGCCATCTTTTCGGCTGCAGGGTTTTTCATCCCTCCTCTCTTTCTGGTTCCCTTTGCCAGCAGTTTGGGGATGGATAACTACTGGCCTGCTATGATTCTTTCTGTTCTGGCTTTAGCCGACCTGGCAGGGAGGCTGATTTGTGGATGGATAGCCAACATGAGGCTGGTGAGGAACCTGCAGCTGCTCACCATAGTGGCAACTCTCCTCGGTGTGGTGCTCTTGCTGCTGCCCGTCAGCCAAAACTACTGGGCCGTTCTGGTGTTTGCCTTGCTCTTCGGCTTCCTGTTTGGCTGCGTGGTGGCGATTCACGTCACAGCCATTGTGGACATTGTAACCCTGCAGGGATTTGACAGTGGGCTGGGGCTCTTTATGCTTTTGAGGAGCATCGGAGGCTTCGCCGGTCCACCTGCTGCAGGTAAAGCAGATTATCAGTCACAGTCTTTGCTGTTTGTTTTGGGACTACAAATATAGCAAAACAATTTAGAACCAATGAATATGGCAAGCTGTCATTTCTCTTTTATACCTAAATAATACTTTATATAAGGACATAGCAATAGCACATACCCTAAAAATGTAAATTACTGAGTTGCTCCAACCACTTTACCTAAATAAATTCCATAATCTGTAATACTAAAATACCCCCATTTGTATACATTCAGCTGAGCTTTTGTGTACTGATTAAAAGATGTTTTACTGCAGTTTGCTAAAACCAGTTAGCTATAAACACCATTTCCCATATAATTTGCATAAATTACAATTTTTTCCAAAAACATGTCTCTTGAAAGAATCAGTCGGTGAAGGCCTGTGAATACGCCACCATAAATGCCTAAATATATCCTGTTGATACAATCTTGTTATACTGTAGTGTGATTTAGATCATCAAATATCTGCTTTGACTTTTAAGATCAAATGTTAATGCTTTTTTCTACATATATGTAGATATGAAGCTGTAGCCCGACACACACAATTTTGGAAAGGAAAGCTTCAAGGTCCAGATTTTCCTGATGTAAAAAAGGCTCTAACTCTGCCAGAGCTGCTGAAGTAAACCTGAACACTGCTGACATTATGATGTGAGACAGACCTGCTGCTCATGGGAGAAACAACCCAAATAACACGTGCTGCACGTGGGTGACAAACTGAGCAGCCTTTTAATTCCAAAAACAGCCACATCACTGTTTCAGTGACAAAGGAGGAATGATATTTTCTCCCAGCATTAAGGGGCACATGTGCTGATATATTTCTAATCCACTAATTCATGTTAGATGGAAACAACTAAAATGTCTCACTGCATGAGCAGATACCCCTGTTCATTTATTCATCAGCACTGGTACACGGTGTGATGTTTCTTTTTGTCCTGGGCTTCTTGTGCAGGCTGGCTGGTGGATCACACAAACAACTACAGCGCCGCCTTCTACCTGTCGGGCGTCTGCCTGATCGCGTCCGCAGCGTTCGTCGTCCTGGTCGACCGCCTGGTTCAGAGGAAAAAAGCTGCAGAGTCTAAAGTTTATTGTGAAATCAACCAGGAGGAGGAGGAGGAGGAGGAGGGGGGCTGGGAAACAGCAAAGGTCAAATCAGACACTGTTGCACAAGTGGCAAATACTGATATCAGCTGATTTTTTTTTAATGTATTTTTATATATAATCTATATTCACATATACTGATGTAGAGAGGTAAGTACATCACATGAAATTTTCATGTTTTATTGACATATGGACAAGCAAGCATACCTTACAGATACAGGTGGCATACTTGAACGTAACCACAAATAAAGAAAATTAGCTTTTTTAATTATTTGTTCAAAATTAGAAATGAATAGACGGATAAAGCATCAAAGCGGCTCTCTTCTTCCACCTGAACTTTCTGATTCTTCTTCTATGCAGAATTCCTTCAGTTTCAGTATGTTTAAGGGTTTTCTCTCAATTTTGACTAGACCACACTGTAACCCTCCTTTTTTGAGATACCCATTAGTGGATTGGCTGCTCGTGGTCAGTATCCTGTTGAGAAGTCTACTTGCAGGTCAACTGATGGCCTTGCATTATCTTCAATCTCTAATTGATATGATGCAGTATTCGTCACAAAGTAACCCCTTTTGCTTGTCACTGAATATGTGTGGAAGCTTGTTTCTGCCACTGAATACATTTGTAACCAGACAGAGCTGAGTTGAAATTTCAAGTTATTATATTTTGTTAAATTATCTCTAAATTTTGGATTCGATATTTCGAAATATTGAGTTATGTACCTCAAAGGTTTGATTTACTAACTCATACTTGAATTTGATGTTTGTTGGCTGCTGGCAAAGATTAATGGAAATGTGGCAGCTTGCAGATAATTTTCTTTGGAATGGAATGATTTACTTCCAAGCCATCTACATTCTTTTGCCTGAATGCCCAGTTCTTTCAATGTTACACCCCAATCAAGTTTTCATTTTTGGCACCTCATCTGAAACCACTGATGAGGTGCCAAAAAAATGACTCCAGCCAAATCTCTCACTGCAGTATCATTTCATGTTCCTCCACACAGTGGTGTTTGTCTACAGTTTAATCTGTGTTGCTCATTTAGTTACAAACTTAGGATAACAACTTATTTCATTGTGCAATCTTCACGTGCTTTATCCAAAGCCCACTAGTGATGGCAGGATGAAGCCTCATGAAGCCTCATGAAGCCTTGAAGCTTTCCATCCAATTGGTTTAAAAAAAAAAAAAAAAGTTTATTTCTCAAAGATTCATATGCAGTGTGACCAAGCTGGTGACCAGCATGAGGAGGAGGTGCCAGGCTTTTGGGACTGTGTATGGTTCTTCCACATGCTGCTGAGAGACCAACCTCTGGTTATTGGAGCCTCTGTTTCGAGGAATGTGAAGCTACAAACTCCAGCAACCACTGTTGATTGTTTTCCAGGAGCCAGAGCAGGTGACGTAGAGGGAACCCTGAAACTGCTGGCCAAGAATAAACTTAGCCAGCAGTTTCTATCTGACTTCTCAGACTTTATCTGATTTAGTGCTCAGTTCAGATAAAATAATTAGTAAGCGATTATAACATCCATGTAGATGCTGAAAAAGAAAGCCTCAACACTGCATTTACGCTATTACTAGACTCACTTGTCTTCTCTCAAAATGTAAATGAGCCCACCCGCCACTTTAATCACACTCTGGATCTTGTTCTGACATATATCTGTTAGCGTTTTGTGGGTTTTGCTCGGTGTGTTTACCTCCCCATGTCAAGACTGTGTGTGTCTTTTCCCATTTTATTTTCGTAGTCTCCTGTTCCTTGTGCATTGTGTTCAGTTTTGCTTCCTGTGTTACTCCCTTCCCAGCTGTTTCCACCTGTCCTCATTACCCTTTGTGTATAAATCATCTGCATGCTCCCTGGTTCTCTGTTGCTTCGTCATCAGTGGTTCCTCCCCACTTTGTGTCTCTTTGCTCTGTATGTTCTCAGGTTCCTCATTAGTTTATTTCTGGCACCTGTCCAGCCGGTGTAGCTGCAGTTTATGATTGCCTCTATAATTCTGCAGCAAAGCAACGTTTAACTTTTGGGTGCCCACATACATATGCTGTGTTGCGGTTCTGGCAGCGCAGGTTCGCCTGTCACCGCTTTGCCCGCGTGTCTTTCCCCCATTTCCTGTCTCTCAACTGTGGATAAATGCCACTGTGGCCAAAAATGAAAGTAAAAAAAGGAAGAAGCTATGTTTAACGTCCTGTCTTGACAGGAATTACTGTTTGAATTGTTTTAACTGGCTTTATGCCAGTGTCTAACATTGCATTATGTAACCACGTCATCGAAACATAAAAATAACCAAAATGATCAAACTCTGAAACACTGCAGCTGTACAGCTGTAGCAGATGTGCAGCAGGTCTTCATCTGTGGGACTGATTGACACTAGTTACAACAAAATAAATCAGACGAGACACTTTAATAATTCATAAAAACAGAACCAGGCCAAAATAACAGACCAGAGTTTAAATAACAAAGCTGATGATATATATTTACTGGTAATGAATTCATATTTGCTCATGAGGAACTCATTCCCATAATTCATTAGTTTCTGCTGAAAGTTGAACTGAAGTAAATTTTGGAAGGTCTCAAATTAGCTTTTACCATTTCAGTAACTACCTCAAGCAGTTGAGCACTGTAGTCACATTTAGTTAACATTAGATAAGCTGGAATAAACTGTGTATTTGCTTAATGAGTGTAAACTGTAGATTTTAGATCCTTCTCCTCCGTGAATCACCACCTTATCATTGTGGAGGGGTTTGTGTGTCCCAGTGATCTCAGGAGCTATGTTGTCTGGGGCTTTGTCCCCTGGTAGGGTCTCCCGTGGCAAATTGGTTATGGGTGAGGGGTCAGACAAAGAGCGACTCCAGTGACCTCTAAGGCAGATACACCAAGGGAACAGTTTACTCTGCCCAGGATAGGGCTACTGGGGCCCCACCCTGGAGCCAGGCCTGGCAAAGGAGCTCGAGGGAGAGCATCTGGTGGCCAGGCTTTAGCCTATAGTGCCCGGCCTGAAGAGGAGACATAGGACTGCCCTCCTGTAGGCCCACCACCCGCAGGAGGCGTCATAGGGGTCAGGTGCAATGTGTGTCAGGCGGTGGCCAAAGGTCGGAGGCCCTGGTGGACTGATCCCCGGCTATCCGGACATGTAATGTCACCTCTCTGGTGGGGAAGGAGCCTGAGCTAGTGCGTGAGGTTGAGAGATACTGGCTAGATATATGAGGGGACAGAGCTAGATACACATACATGGACATATTTGGATATGGCTGAATTAATCATCCCCACACTCAGATTGGGTATCAATGAATTATATACCACCAATATTGAAATATTAGTGTGTATATCTGTATCTATCAATTGATCAATCAAGTAGATATATAAAGACACCAATAGATAGGCGTATAGGATTGTTGCTGTATGTGCTGTACAAATTGCTCACGTCTCAGTTATGCAATCTTCTCAAACCTGTTTCAGCTGGTTTCATGTGGCTTTCTGCTACAGCTGAAATTATCAGCTGATAGGGTACCAAAAAAGCCAAGCCACTACTCAGTTTTGGATTGGGCATTAAACAGTTCAGGGACAGTATGATTTAAACAATAAAAGTTGTGTTTTGGGTCATTCATATGAAGCTTAGGTGTAAGTTCAATAAGTAGTATTCACCCCTCTGTCTGGTTTGAGGTGAAGACACCGAGCCTTAGTTTGACCCAAAGGGGTAACTTTCCAGAGAACAGCTGGGACGGTGCACCGGTGTCTTACTGAAGTGTAACTTTTCAGTGTTCATACAAAACACATCCACACTTTGGAGAAAGATGTTTAATACATTCATTTTTCTACAGACAAATACTTTAGATTAGAGGAAAAACGGATTTAAAATGAGGACTACCTACTCAGTCACGACATTAAAACTGTTTCAAATAAAAGCAGCATATTCACAACAAAGTAACACCTTAAAATAACCATCACTTGTGAACTGATAATCGTCTGAAGTTTAATCAACTGACTGTCAAACAATGTAATGACCGTTAGTCATTAGTTTGAGTGAGAAAAATAATTTATGAAATATAGTTAGTTTAATGTCTTGCATTCCTAAAGGTGTCGAATGCTCCTGCTTAGTCAAACACCTGCCGGTGTCTCAGGAGAGCACAGTGTCCGTTAGTGCTGGTCCTGTGAAGTACAGCAACAGTAAGAACACCGTTACTGCCAACTTGTTATATTTAAACCTACGACACAATCATTTCTTTAACTTTAAGCACCAAAAACTACTTGGCAAACTGAACCAAACTGAAAGTGAAGTGAAAAATTGGGTGGTAAAAATTTTTATTTTTTTTTTTAAAGTTACTGGAAACAAAAAACTGCCAGTGAAGGACAAACTGCAGCCTCCATATTTACACCGTCAACATCTCACTTGCCTACTTACTCTTTAAAAACAGCCAGTGTGAACATTGTTTCCAACTTTACCATCCAGGTGACTGTTTACAAACCAGTTCATAATTAATCACTTCATTGCTTAACAGAATCAACTCAAGTTTAATTATCACTTAAATCATTCAGCTGATGGTTATTATAAAGTGTTACCAAAACGAGCTTAAGAATTAAAACACCTATGTTGTCAAGTTGAAGTTAAAGCAGCTATTTTACACAGAACAGAGGCACCAAGAGCAATAAGAGATGTCACATTAACTGCACTCGGCTCCAAGTACAGCGTTTCAGAGGTGTGTTATGGAGTGGCCTCTGTGTTGAAGGGTGCACTTATTTTCGCAAACGTGGAATAGCCATAAGTCACACCTTTGGTCAATTTGAATAGTTCAAGTTAGGGTGAACCCTGTGACCCCCATGAAAAGGGGTGCAGTTTAGAGAATGGCCAGTCCCAACGTCCACCTTGCACACTTTTCCACCTGTGACAGCTCAGATCTGCCTCACCGTTAACATCGGATCCTCGAGGGGTTTCCTGGAGACTTTAAAGCCCTGAATGTAAACACTTCCTGCACTGCTGCAGGTTTTGATGATTTTGTGGAAATTTTATACAAATAATAAGGTACTAATGTTAAACACAAAGATGAAGTCACGGGTGTTTAAAATCTGAGGTTTAGAGCGCAGGCTGGACATTGGGACTGAGCCACAGAGGGCATCTAAGAGGAGGCTCTCTTCTCCTCATATGGAGACTCGTACACCTCCATGGGTGGGCAGGTGCACACAAGGTTCTGGTCGCCATAGATGTCATCGATCCTGGAGATGCTTGGCCAGAATTTGGTCTCGGGCTTTATGAAGGGCTGTGAAGATGAGAGACGAGAGGAGGAAAATGTCAGAACAGAGTCAAAGCTCGTCTTAAAGTAGCAGACTTTACATGGACATGTAAAAATGTCATTCTAAGAATATGCCAGTACCAGTTAAAGACCAGTACCACCTGAGCTAATCAGTACATCTATAAACAACCAGAAACTAAATAATTTCTACATAATTAGAATGTATATATGGTTTTGAGCGGTAGAAACTGCTCATAAATCAGAACAGATTAAATCTGCTGAACTCGCTGGTTTATTTGTCTGATTAAAGGCCTGCAGTCTCTTATCACACTTCTTACTTTTCACCACTAGAGGGCGATAAAGACAAGCTTTTAAACAGCACCTCCTGATCGCCATGTTTGTGTCTTTCCTACAACTTTTATCAGTGATTTCAAATCATGCTGGTTTTCTACAACAAGATTTAATTGAAAAGTTTATTCACACTCTTAAGAAGCACCCACCCACCAACGAGGGCACGTGTTCATTTAAAAAAGGACAACATAACATATACAGTATGCACAGCAAATCAATTGTACATACATTTTGATTTGTTTTAAGAATACAAGAATCATATGCAAGAATTAAAAACACTCATTGGCACTGCAAAAACTAAAGTTGGAGTGGAGGACGTGAAATGTTGGAGTCTGATGGGATGAAGGTACTCACCAAGGGGAAAGCAGCGCACTCCCTGGAATAGGGTCTGTCCCAATTGGAGACTGAGATGCATGCCAAAGAATGGGGGGCCATCTGCACACACACAAAAATATATAAACACACGCATGAGGACTTATGATATCACATGACAGGCTACATATCAGAGCTTTATATTAACTACTGTATGGTATGTTTTTGCCACAGCTGTGCACCTTGAGCGGGTTGATGCGGGAGTCCATCCTTCCCTCCTCGATGTCTGTGATCTCCTGTCTGATGGCAAGCAGGGCATCACAGAAACGGTCCATCTCAGCCTTGTCCTCTGATTCTGTGGGCTCAATCATAAGAGTACCTGCCACTGGCCAAGACATGGTGGGTGCATGGAAACCTAAAAACCGACAAAGAAAAGAAAAAATATATATATTACAATTTAAACTAAACAAAAATGTGTATCAGAAGAAAATTTGTGAATGGGAAATGTATATTTTGTTCAGCCTACCATAATCCTGCAGCCTCTTGGCCACATCAACAGCCTCAATATTGGCCGTCTTCTTGAATGGTCTCACATCCAGAATGAACTCGTGGGCTACAAAACCTGTTAACAAGAAGGGGAAAAAAATAAATAAAAATGCATTCTTTGAGAATTATCTGCAGAAGTCTGAATAGTTCATCACTAAACATGCACAGAGTGCCGTACCTTTCCTGCCTCTGAAAAGGACTTTATAGTGAGCTTCCAGCCTCTTGGCCATGTAGTTGGCATTAAGGATGGCCACTTCTGTAGCATGCCGCAGTCCCTTGGATCCCATCATCTAAACACCACACAGAATTAAAACCACCGGACTTTAAAAACTGACACTCGTGAGTCTGTAAATCATTTTATGTAAGTGACAGATTACATCTTTAATATTAAATTTTCTACTTTATTATTATCATCAGCAGCTGTACTCTCAGTCCAACAGTTATTATACCCCCCACCCCCCCGCCCTTTTTAATGTGCATATTTTGGCCCTTCAAAAAAAATAAAAAAAATAAATCTGTCACAACATTTATTAACTGCACAGTGTGGCACCCTGGCTCTCTCTGCCCCGGGACGTTTACCACAAATTAACACTTCTGTTCATGTGACTCTGATCTGAAGCTAAAATGAAAGCCAGGTGACCCCCTCATGTGCCAGTCGAACCCAAGAGGGCTTCAGTGACTTGTGACAGGCTGTAGGCTTTGAATCAGACACTGATTAAGGACATAAAGTCGCACGTTTAATTCAGAGGCAAAAGACATACCAACAGATTTGTGGAAACAAGCTTTCCAATATGTAGTCTTAACACTACTGATCTGTGCTGACCTTAATGTAAGCCCAGGAGATTGGCAGGATGGCACTGGAGCCCCAGGGAGCAGCGCTGATAGTACCCAGGGAGCTGCTGGTGTTGACCGACTGCATGAAAACCACCGGATGGCTCGGTAGGAAGGGGGCAAGGTGGGCCTTCCTGATAAGGAGCAGATGAGGTCATGAGAATATACTCTTAAGATTTAATGCAACATTCAAAAGTTGAAAATCCAACATTTAGCTAACTGTGGTACATTTACACTCCAGCCCTCAGCTCTCAAACAGTGATGCACACAAACTAGTCACCGCTTTCTCCCCTTATCCACCGAATTGTGCATTTCACAGCTTATAATTCCACTTACACGCCGATCGGCCCCATGCCGGGCCCTCCTCCGCCGTGAGGGATGCAGAAGGTTTTGTGCAGGTTTAGGTGAGAAACATCTGACCCGTAATCTCCAGGACGGCACAAGCCCACCTTGTAGGAAGAGCAAGAGGAAATTTTTGTTGTTTTTTTTTCTTTTAAAGAAAATAAATACATTCTTTTCTATCATTTGGTTCTGAATTATAAAATTAGCCAGATGGACTGCATACTTAAATTCCCCTAAAATTGAGGTCAGTTCCCTGTAGCACTGAAAAAAATATATACACAGAAATCTTAATTCATCTTATTTTGAACTTTTATGTCACTAAAAACAAACATTATGGCGTCATATTATCCTGATATTTAATGTGTTAGTGTTACCTGGGCATTCATGTTGGCACCATCCAGGTACACTTGGCCACCGTTTTTGTGAATGAGGTCACATACGTCCCCGATATGTTCTTCAAACACACCAAATGTGGAGGGGTAGGTGATCATCATGGCCGCCAGGTTCGCTTTGTGTTTGTCCACCTGGAAGAAATTTAAATATTTTGATTGGTTGGTCTGATTTGTGAGCACTCGGACTGTATAACAGGTCCATTATCCAATAAGGATTTATTTGAACTAACTCAGTCATGCAGTGTTAATGTACTACAGAAATGAGCATAGCAGATCCCCTTCAAATCTGACATGTCACTGCTGGATAAACCCGTTAATGCTGGCAGGAAAGACAATATGAAGCTCTTTTATATCGTCAGCCATCAGTTTTCTCACCAGGGCCTTCAGGTGAGATATGTCGATGTTGCCATCCTTATCCACCTCCACCACTTGAACCTTCATACCTGCCATCTGAGCGCTCGCTGGGTTAGTGCCATGTGCCGACTTGGGGATTAGACAAACCTGCAGCAATGGAAAAAAAATAATAAACCAACAGAGCAGAACACAAAAAAACTGCAGCTTGATTTACTGCCTTTGCCATATTTCAATATCATGCAGGATAAGCAATAAAAGAAACAAAGCCAAGTAAAGCCATGGGATATTTTAGAGCCACAATAAATCATATTTAAGTCAAAAAATGAGTTAGCGAGTGGTGGCTTAAGCCAAGTTTATGCTCATTTTAATACACTGCATGTTTTATTTATACCAAATCAACTATTAAGGTCTCGGTTAGTGTGAGGAAACAGTGCAGCTCTCTGGTTACATTTTGATCTGGCCAACACCCGCTTCTGGTACTAATGAGTAACCTGCCTGCAGGTCATTAACTGATTTTTATCCCTTATTAGGGGGACACGTCTGGCATTTTGCAACCCAGTATCACAGGCAAACGAGGGCGCGTGCAGCTGTGCGCTGGCCAAAACTGACATATGACTGACCTGGAAAACAGTGCTGTGCTCCAGGAACTCTCACTTGACAAAGTCTTAAAACCTCCAAATATGGAATCTTAAAAAGCAGCTAGCCTATGGGATTACAGCGTTTTCAGCCCATTTTGTTTGCACTAGCAGATTCCAGTTTGTCCTTGACTAGTTCCAGGAATCAGGCCACTATCTAAGATTTACTTATAAAGGAAGTAATTAAAAAAAAAAAAAATACTTTAGTAAGCTAGTTTTTAATTTTGGGTAGTATCTTAATTTTTCTCATCATGCAGTGACAGCCAATAAGCATGTCAGGATACTGGAGGGCTGCTACTGAGAATTCCTGAAACATGTTAACCTGATGTGACCTGTTCAAGCCTGTGAACAATAAATCCGACTGTCACTGACAGAAGTTACAGTGTGGTTTATGTGCTCTTTGTTAACCTCCGAGTGTCAGGAAGGAGAATACTGGTAACTCAGTCTTCATGTGGTAACAGGTGAATACACGGATCAGCCACAACATTAAAGCCACCAACAGCTGAACAACACTGATCACTTTGTTGCCACATAAAGTTCTGCTCGGAAGCCTTTGGTCCCGGCTTTCACATGAATGCTGCTTTGATGCTTAAACATCTGCTTAAACACTGCTGCAGACCCCCAAAGGCAACAGGCTCTCCTGATTGCAGGAGCGCAGTTACTGGGCAGGCTGCTGGGACGCTGCAAAAAGAGCTTGAATCGCTTCATGCAGTTGCACGTAACAATTTAAGCTCTGTATGCACAAGACGCGCAGGCTGAGCCTGATCCATGGAGATATGACCGTGGAACCCACAGAACCCAGTGAATCTGCTATCCCAGTGCCGGTTGAAGTGCCAGACTTCTGTGACCTGATGGAACTGTACTGGTGCAGGATTGTACACTTCCCCTTTTTCACGGCACAGCAGACAACTGCACAACGTTCGGCAAGTGTTTAATGCTGTGACCAAACAGTGTATATTTTTGATGCACTAAAAACTGAAAGTTTCATTTTCACAGGTTGTGCACATACAGATGTAGGTGTGTCTGTCTGTGCACTGAATTTTAAGCAGCAACATTTTGCTTTAAGTTTATTTTGGACACTGCACGACTTCAGCTGCAGCACTCCTTTGTCTTCTCTGCTTGCTGAGCAGAGACTGGAGACTTTAGCTTAAAAGTGAATTTGTGTTGGATAAAACAATGAAATCCTATTAAGATCCAAACAACCCTAATTCACCATGACTGCGGTCCTATTAGACTTTCGCTCTTTCCAGAAGGACACTTACACTTCTTGAACTCTCCCCCTTTGAGTTCAGGTAGGCTTTTATGGCAGCCAGGCCTGCATATTCTCCCTGAGCACCGCTGAAAAATAAGGCAAACACCACAGTCATGTATGTAACACACGGTCTCATCAGAGTCCAAAGACCAGTCTACAGACATTACCAAAAGAGGAGACACAGATGGGATGAAGCTAGGTGCATGATAGCTTTCTTGGCCAATGTAGCATGCTGAACCCACTGCTGCTGATAAGTGCAGAGGTGGGTGTGTTGCTTATCAGCTGAAATATGACGCATGTAAATCCTAACATTTGACCACCTGATAATGCCTCAAAGTGTAAAACCAGCTGCACATGTCTTCCTGTTTCTGATTTTACTGGAATTCAAACAAGGAGACAAAAACAAAGAGTAAAAAATAAAGTCACTATGACTATTATTTGGACATTTATCTAATCGTTCTTTTCATGTTTGATAAATGTCTTAAGAGTGTTAATGACCACAGGCACTGCTGAAAACAGCCTGGAAAAGCTAAGTGCCATTATCAGCATGCTAACATGCTTACAAAAGGGCTGAGGACGACTTGATGATTGCACTGCAAGGAATCTTAAAGGATCACCAAAGCAAACATCTTAATACGGGAGCATGCTCCTGTCCGTTTCAAATATCATGCTGATGCAGTCTGTGCAGCAACAAGTGCGCACAGTTTTGCGCTCTCACCTGTTTGGCTGGAAGGAGATCTTGTCATAGCCCGTCACCTCACAGAGGTCTTTCTCCAGCTGTCTGAAGAGTTTCTGGTAGCCTTCTGCCTGATCCAGGGGCACGAAGGGATGGACGTTGGCAAACTCCCTCCAGGTGATGGGCTGAAGGAGAACACGGCAGTGAGACACAGAGAGACTCTCAAAAACCACTCTGTTAAACTTGCAGGCATGTTCAGAAGAGCTATAAAACCACTTCCTGTTTTTACTCACCATGAGCTCCGATGAGCTGTTTAGCTTCATGGTACAGGAGCCCTGAAAACATCACACTAGTATAAAGCATGCTATAGATTTAAATTGTAAACCTGAATATCTGGCTTGACTTAAGGTAACCTCACCAGGGGGATCATGCTGTGCACTAAGGAGAGGTCCTTATTCTCCAGACGCTTCATGTATCTCACAATGTTGGTCTCAGAATGGTAACTAAAGAAAGAAATTAATATACCGATATAAGTATCCTGGCATTAATGTGGATCCTAGACATGTAGAAGCCACCCCCACCACACTACAAAGACTGCTACAACAGACACCCTAAAGCACCGACGCTGCCTCCAAACGTCTCACATCCCGAGCCGCTCGGGTTCGGCTCACACCATCACACCGTGTCCTCTTCTTACCTGGGCCATCTTTAAACATTACAACTTTCACTGATGAGACGTTAACGGCTCAACATGGGTATCCTTGTGGATGTTAATATTGCAGTTATACCCTTAGATTATGGTCAATCCAAAGTGGCCTCACCCCACAACCCACAGGACCCAAAGAATCCACTGCCAACAAGTCAGTGCCTGTTCACACCCCAGTGGGTCAAATCTGCTCTGGCAGCATGAGTGTACCTAGAAAATATTAGGAAGACCGCTTCAACGTTGCACTTTCTAAGGTTAACTAAAGCATTTTTACCCCCTGCGTGTCAAGGATTATGTTATGCAGGGCTTAGACATTAGAAGGCCTGATACCAGCCTGCATTTATGGAACTAATAAAGATAACATGTCCTCAGAGATGACTGCAGCACCATTAAAGCTCTCGCTGTGCAGGTAAAGACTATTACAGCTTAAAATGCTAAAAACACACAAGTCTTTTTTTTGGGAACGGTACATCCTTAAACTGAGAGCAGACCTGTTGAAGACCGGGTGTGTAAGGTATTTGCTTGTCCTCTTGAAAGGACTTCCCATGATCCCCTTCACCCGCTCGCCCATCTTTTCAGCTATCAGCTCCTGGAAAGTTAAAATTAAAGCCAAGTCATTCTTTTTTTTCCCCCGCCCCCTCCCCTCAAATCTCCACAACAATATGAATCAATAACTGTGGTTAAAATACAAACTGGTAACTTAAAAACAAACAAAGGAAGTAACCGTCGACATACAGCTGAAGATTCACAGCCGAAGACCCAGAGCAGGTCATCCAAATCCCGCTCAGTCACCGTTTCATCGAGAGAGACGCCCAGCTGCTCAAAGAGAAGAAACGGACATTTTTAAACATACGCCAGCTGCTCAAACCTTTCACCCTAAACTGATTAATGTACTCACTGATGTAATAAACCTAGAGTGTAATTTGGGGATAATATCGTCTTCTATGCAAGTGACTCTGGTATTAGGCACACCCATACAAGTTTTTCCACTTCAGGACAGTGACATGTTTAGTCTAACCATGAGCATGGGGCTTTCCTCAAAACATTTTTGAGCCTCACCACTCCTTCAGTGTAGACTCGCAGGTTTATCTTCCTCTGCTCCGCTCTCTCCAGGATGTCTTTGGCAGCCACGCTGCAGTTAATCTTTAGCGTGTCGAAGAACATGTCGCTGTGTAGCCGGTGTCCCGCTCTCTTCAGACCTGAAGGAAAGTGAAGGAATTAACTGTGTGAGGTGTGTTTGGAAGGACGACAGCTAGAGAAAAACAGAACAGAAAATTTGGGGGATTTTCCCCATTTTGTAAACATTTATTAATACATTCAATAATGTCTTCCTTCTGAGCCATACACAGTATGAGAGAGGACAGTGCAAGTCACTGCAATGCTGCATATATACATTTATGTACCTTCTGCAAGGATCAAAGTAGCACCATGAGTCCGCTTAGCAATGTGTTTAAGTCCCTGGGGGCCATGATACAGTGCATACATAGCAGCCATGTTGGCCAGCAGAGCCTAGGAAAAAGTTCAAAAAAGTAAAAAATTCATTTTCGCAAAATGAGGGGAAACATATTACATATAAACCAAACGTGGATCAGGTGCATACCTGCGCAGTGCAGATGTTGCTGGTTGCTTTGTCTCTGCGGATGTGCTGTTCTCTGGTCTGCAGTGCGAGACGATACACTTCTTTACCAGCTGCATCCCTGCAACAGGAGCACATCGCTAAACCGTCTCACCACTGTTATCATTTTACTCAGAAATGAAGATTAGCTGAAGGGTGCTTCTCACTTGGTGACTCCAACCATTCGGCCAGGCATCATCCGGACCAGGTTTTCTTTAACAGCAAAAAAGGCAGCATGCGGACCGCCGTAGCAGAGAGGAACCCCAAACCTCTGCGAGCTGCCCAGTGCGATATCAACACCAAATTCTCCAGGGGGGCGCAAAACAGAGAGAGCTAACAGGTCTGTGGCGCAGCAAGCCAGGGCCTAGACGTGAGAAAAGAAACCAATTTCAGCAGTGGAAATGAACAAAGCTGTGGGTCATTAACTCCATTTGTTACAGAGACAACTCTTAACCCTGCACCTAATGTTTAAAAAAGGATGGTGGCTGTCACTTATTTTACTTTTTGTGCTTAAAGCTTTCTTACCCCTCCCTTGTGTGCTCGGTCTACGAGCGCAGTGAAGTCTTCCACCCTGCCATCAGTGTCTGGATACTGAAACAGCACACCGCTCACATCTTGCCCACCGAAGTCCATCTCGTGAGGCAGCTTTAGAATCGTTTTTACCCCAATATAGCTGCAACACAGCAGTCAAAACTTGATTGCACCTTGTGTCTGTATTTTGATCAATCAAAGTTGTGCCCCAGTTAAAAAGAAAAAAAAAAAAAAAAAACATACCCAGTTCGAATTCCCCTTCAAGGTAGTCTTTTTGTGCACTTCTGGACCACTTCCCTCACCCCTGCAGCTACGTTTGAATCTCTCTCCTTTAAGTCTGAACACTTGCATGAGCAAACTTCCTCTTATGTGTTAAAGTCACCCAACATTCATGTCGAGGATCATCATTAATGATGGGCACGCAGTTGCGATTCAGAGACTGAACAGTGGAAGAGCCGGTATCTAATGCGTCAGGTCAGGAAAAACCACCACGAACACGCTCGTGCACTTGATCAATCCCTTACCAAGGACAGTGATTTCATCTCAAGGCCACATCTCAACCTCAAGTGTGGCTCACAGGCAGCAGGAAACCCCACTGTTGTACATCACCCAGCCTTCTTGCTAGATTTGGGATTCCTGCCACTTTATCCTCTTCCCCAACATAAAAATTTACTTAAAGGGCCATTATTTTGTCAGAGTGGAGGAGATCAGCACACTCACTGCAAAGGCAAGTCAATTTAGCCGGAGAGCTGAGGTGATCCAGGGTGCACAAAGACACAACCTTGAGGAGGAGCCACAGTGGGGGAAAAAAAAAAAAATGCTGGAAAGATGGAACACCTCAGAATAAAAGCTTTCTGGGACGCTCCACTTTTGCATCATTTTCTGCTACAACCTCATGATTTTTAATGCTGGAGAAAGTCTATACTTCATAATGTACAGAAAAAAAACAAATATTGGTTTTATGTTATACCAAAAACAGCTGTTTCATTATAAAAAGTGGCAATAAATGCAGCAAAATCTATTGTTCTTCCTCGTTACTCTCTACATTTCTTTATGATTTATTGTCATGGAAGAGCTCATAGAGTGTTATGAGTCTATAATGCATACTTAGCTCTGGTCTGCACCACAGCAATAGTCTGAGGATGGCAGCGTGGGTCGATGTAGAAGGTTCTTCTTTTGTTTTGTCTGTGAGAAGCAACAACCACCGATAATTGAGAACACAATAAGTCAGGTTTAACAGGCAGCAAAAACTAATCTACTGACTACGACCCATTAAAACCATATGCCAGTGACCAAATTATTACAATTTCACAAGATTATATTCAAGATAAT
Source organism: Australoheros facetus (assembly GCA_030220045.1). Classification (NCBI taxonomy): domain Eukaryota; kingdom Metazoa; phylum Chordata; class Actinopteri; order Cichliformes; family Cichlidae; genus Australoheros; species Australoheros facetus. The sequence continues at coordinate 31,673 of JASGAU010408983.1, forward strand.
CTGAGTGTCAGCAGGTCAGCGTGTAAATACCTATGACAGAGCTGCATGGCCTCAGCAGCAGCCGTTCCCTCATCGAGCAGAGAGGCGTTAGCCACAGGCATACCTGTGATGTCACAGATCATGGTCTGGTAGTTGAGAAGAGACTCCAGGCGACCCTGAGCGACCTCGGGCTGGTAAGGCGTGTACTGAGTCACCCTGTGAACAAAACCCGATACAATGATTCAACAGAGCCTGGACAGGAGGACAATGGCACAAAGTTGACGGTATTTACGGACCCAGGATGGGTCAAGGGAGGCCATTGTATGTCTTCTCTGACCCTGAGAGTTTAGGGAAAACGTGGGCAGGGAATAGCCGATTTGGATCTGGGTGAAAGAAGATTTTGTTCAGCAAGAAGCCGGAGTGATGCACATGAGTTCTCACGAGTCCCTTAGCGAAATCAAGTCACAAGACTTCCTATTGAGGGCACGTTATTCTGCACCAGGGCAATTAGGCTTCAAATCAGTATTCCAAATAGATATTAGTCATCCATCATGGAATCACAGAAGATACCAGTTCACAGCACATTCAGCCTGAGGGCACTCACCAGCCTGCATTCTCCAGGAGGTTGCGCTGGATGGGCGGCGGCACCGAGCAGTTGTAGTAACCCATGCCGATGTAGGACCGCCATACTTTGTTTTTTGATGCAATTTTTTGAAGAGTCTCCAGAACCTCATTCTCACCTGTAAAATATTTAAAGGCAAATAGTTCAACTTATTGCAAAAATTTGTTTTCTTAAAAATCATTCTAGATGGCAGGACTGAAAAAAAGAAGGGCATTATACGCTCACTTCATTAGGTACACCTGTTCAACTGCTCATTAACAGATATTTAAAATCAGCCAATCACATGGAAG
>JASGAU010408983.1:32585-68372 GCA_030220045.1 Australoheros facetus
CAAACAAACAAACAAACAAAAAAAAAACTAGGGTATACAGAGAATGGTACCAGTGAGCTGCAGTTCTCTGGGTGATGCCAAGGATCACGGATAAAGGTCTGAATGCTTTGACCTGGTAGGAAAGCAACAGCAACTCATAACTCCTCGTTACAAAGTATCCAGACAAGCATTTCTGAATGCACAACAGGTCAGCAGAACACCACACCAGTTTCCACTCCTGTCAGCTAACAACAGGAAACTGAGGCTACAATTCATACAGGCTCACCAAATTTGGACAACAGAAAACTGGAAAAGTTGGTCTGCTGTGACATTCAGATGGTAAGGTCAGGATCTGGCATAAATATGAAAGCATAGATCCGTTCTGCTCTGTATCAGTGATTCCAGCTGCTATTGTACTGGTGTGGGGGATTTTCTTGGCATAGCAGTATGGACACAGTCTAACCATCTTCTGGTGGCTGCCTTCAGGAGGCTGTCACAAAAGGTCAAACTGGTTTCTTAAACATGACAGCGAGTTCACTGCACTCAAAAAGCCTCCAGTCAACCATGTAAACATGTGCAGACAAATCTGCCGCGACTGTGTGATGACGCCATTAATCTGTGGAATATCATGAAGAATTAAGAGAGTTCTCAAAGCAAACCTCGGTACTTGCAAGGTGTACCTAATAAAATGCCCAGTGAGTGTATACAGGTAACTTTACATTGTTTTTTGTCTCATTGTAATGAAATCCCGCTGTCAATAGAAGAGAATGCATAAAAAGATGCTCAGGAAATTTAGAAATGGGATCACCATTAAAGTGTTTCCAACAGAGCAGTTCTGGCTACACTGTTCACAATGCTCTCTTTTATATATGGAGCAGCAGTGCATGCATCACAGCTGTGGTGGAGTCAAACAGAGAGATTTGCTTTAAAATTAATAGCTGAAGACACAAATCTTTTCCCCAATATTAGTATTTGATGTGCCCCAAAACTGGCTCTTAAATCTAGTATTGGTCGGGCTCCAGTTTTTGAAATTCATCTCTTTATATTTATACTTATTACTGCAATGTTAGATGACTTATGGAAATAAGATGCCCAGAAAATGCTGCTTGCTGATGTTTTATAAGCTGAACTAATTAAAACAAACTAGATTACTCCATCCATCTAGTGCATGTCTTTGGAATGTGGGAGGAAACCCACGCAAACACGGAGAGAACATGCAAACTCCACCCAGAGAGAGGGAGAGGCCTGGGCCAAGGTGGAATCGAACCTAGGCCTTCCAGATGGTATTCTAACTGTGAGGCAGCAGTGCGCCACCGTCCCAAACTAGGTTAAAAAACTAGATTACTAAACAGTCAAAATTTGCAGCACTAAATGAGCTGTAAACAACACTTATAGTACTGAAAAACACAAACATGTTTTACACATTTCTGTCCATGTCCACTACAAGATTCCACTTCCTGTTGCAAACAATCCAAAAATGTGTATTTTTTTCTTCCCCAATTTTATTTAGCCCAATTCCCCAGTCCTGTAAGGGACCTCTGCCAGAGCACAACCAGCCTCTGAGATTCCTCTGGCCTTCCTGGCTGCCTAGCAACTCCAAGGAATGGACAATACCGCCCGTTTGAACCAAGAGTCCTGACTACTCCCGTTTTGGTGAAAGGAGGACACCTCTAGTCGTGGTGGTGTGGGGGACCAAAACCAGTATACAAGTGGATATTTACAGCTTCTCTGAAAGGCAAAAAAAAAGCCCATTCAACTCTGCAGAAGTATTTGGAAGTGATGAATTTCAGTAGAAAATATAAATAAAAATTTGGGGATGAGGATTACGATCCGGGTGAGCTGATGGGATGTGTGAATGTGGGGTCGTTTCAGTTGAAGGACTGCTTTCCCATGGTCCCGGAGTTCTACANGGGCAGCGCAAAAAAAAAAAAAAAAGCCTGATTCACAACCATCCAGGAGGTCTATTGTTGAAGAGAGAATCCTTTGCTGGCTTTGCAAACTGAAGCCCTTCAAAGCTGAACAAGCAGAAAACCAGCCCGGCCTCCAGTTTGTTCCTTCAGCATGGCTTGTTGCATTATGAAACCTGCCAGAGTGGCTGTGGGTAACAGACAAGCCTCAGTACCTGAGCATTAGAAACTTCTGATCAAGATGTATTTTTTTATTAACCGAAATTTATATTAACACGAAACAGTGTCGTGCAGCAGGACAATGATTCCAAGTACAGCAGCAAATCTACAACAGAGTGGCTGAAAAAGAAAAGTAGGTGTTGCAGTGACCCAGCCAAAGATCAGACCTCAGTCTACTGTGACAGCAGCCCTGTGCATAAATGAATGCCCATGAACCTCAATGAACCGAAGCAACACTGGAAAGAAGAGTGGGCCAAAATTCCTCCCCAGTGATGTGAAAGACTCATGAAGTCAGACAGCCAGTAGGTTTTTCCCTCACTGCTTCTGCATTTTGGTTTGGTTTTTGTTCAATACATAAAGGCCCGTGTAATACGTCACATTTTGTTGTTCATCTGGGGTTTCAGTTACCTAATTTGATGCCATGACTGCAAAATCATGCTACCTTACCTGCAAAATTAATCTGCCCTAGTACATGCCTCCGTATTTATATATCAGTCCTAATCTTCCATATCTGCATACTTTAACAAGTAGAGCAAAAACACAGTTGCATATGAAAATACACATCATTCATGTCTTCAGCTTACAGCTGAAACAGGAAGAGAAGCAGCTTAAAAAGCGTTAAAAAGATTGACTTCTGTGGTTTGGATTAACCTCTGGACTACCACCGTCTGTGTCCGGTGCTGAAATGTAGGCTGCACATATTGTATAGAAGAAAGGAAAAAAAAAAAAAAAACATCCATGCAACATCATGCAACCACCTTATTAGGATCCCCGGCTGTGATGTAACGTAACGTGAACGCTGTAACCAGATTGAACTGGACTTGGGACCGGAGCTCAAGGCTAAACTTTACACTCCAGTTGCCATCCTATGAGCATCGGCTTCCCAACAGGAGATTGGTGCCGCTCGCCGAGTTTCGCAAAAACAACTCCAAATATGTTCAAAGGAAGACTTAACAGGGGAGAGCGCTCCGCGACACACAATAGAAGGGCAACCTACATTTCAGCCTCTCACTTGGCTTCATTGAGCGCCCGCTGGATGTGAGAAAACCTCGCAGTGCAAATAAAAAGGAAAAAAAAAGAAAAAACACTGCATAATATAAGGACACGCACTGTTTTTTTCACATTCATTCTATTATAATTACAATCAAATTACATTTACAAATTTTAACTGTGATTGGCAGTGGAGCGAGGAAGCTTTAGGCTGCAGCTTTCAGCACTGCACAAACAGGAAGAGGTTCAGCTACTGTTTCCCTGTAATAAATATATGTACATCAAGCCAAACTCACAGACTGGATCATCCATCTTCAAGCTTCTCTGCAAACGGATAGAAGACGGTACCGTGTTTTCAATCAACTGGTCGATTGACTGTGGAAAAGGAGAAAGTTTAACAAATAAAGGCGCGTAAAATGTTACCCAGAGACATAGGACTCAATGGAGATGTTTTGATGCTGAAACGCGTCTTACTGAAAATGAGAGCATGTTTTTTGCGCCCATTTCACAGACGGAGGGAAGTAGCGCCGTAAATCTTACCTCGAGTCCCAGAACATCCAGCATGTCTCTCTTCTCCCTCTCACCTGGACCGATGTGGCGCTCTGCAAAATCATCATGTCTGGGCAAAATCTTTTCTATCTGCCTGGAGGAGACGGCTGCAGACGTCCTCAGAGCCCGGGCTGCTGCTGTGAGGGATGCGCAGCTGTTTCGGATCTTACACTGAAGTTTCCAAACCACGCGGCTCTTATTGCTCAAATGCCTGCGCGGTGCGCCGGGATTCACCGACTTGGCCAAAAAGACCCCCCAGGACTTTGCGCAGCTCTGCATCTCTAAATCACTTCTGGAGACAAGTGTGCAGAAACTGGTGAAGCCTTTTTCCTCCCTTCACTCAGCACACTTTCCCCCCCCAATGAGTCCGACGCGACCGGCGCAGGAAACACTGCCAACTCCTTCAAACTGCAGTTTATACGGCTTCACAGTTACACAAGAGCGGACCAATCAAGGCGGAGATGTTGCGTGACGCGGTGACGAGCCCCGGTGTTGCGCTGAGCAGCTGTGGAAACCGGGTGCTGCAGCTTTAAGGAGCTACGCGCGCTCCCGCGGATGGCAATCAGTTTCTGGCAGACGACCGCCTTTTTTGGCGCAACACCGGCTAACCAGCTGCTAAACTTTTCACGTGCTCATAATCGTCAGTTGATCGAAAATAGTAAAACGGATGAGAGGTATCAATCCAGAAATATTTCAGCAAGTAATTCCGAACTCCACCCACCCAGAACTAAATAGGTGCAGGACGTGCTCTGATTGTGCAAAGATTACACCTAGACATTGTTTTACAAACAAAACGGTAACCTGTGAGATGAAAACGTGCCTTCAAATACATATAACCTTAGCACAAAAAGTGAGGAAAATTGTGTTTGGTTGATTATTCCTTTGTTGTAACAATGTTTCTTGGCAATAAACTTTATACCGTTTATTTCCCCTTAGATGATGCCACAGAGGGAGCTGGTTTATCAGAGAATTTGGGAATGCTGAGGATGGAATTGCCTGCAGTCCTGACCTCAACTCCATTGAACACTTGTGGGACCAGCTTGGGCGTGCAGTTCATGCCAGAGTGACCAGCACAACCTGTGATAAATGCTGGTTGAAAAATGGGATGCCATCCCACAGCAGTGTGTGAACACGCTGGTGACCAGCATTAGGAGGAGGTGCCAGGCTGTTGTGGCTGTGTGTGGTTCTTCCACATGCTGCTGAGGCCGCAGTTTGGTAAATGAATAAATTGTTCAATTGCCAATATGTCTTATTTCTTCAGACTTCAATCATCCAATCCAATAAATGACACCAAACATGAGTCAATAGCAGAATAAACTCCTTGGCGTTGAGAAGGATCCGAGGAATTACCCAGCTTTCCAAACAATCTGAAGTCCATCATTCTACATAGAGAAATGTAATTCACAAGCAGAAGACATGGTGGTGCAGTGGTTAGTACTGTCACCTCACAGCAAGAAGGTCCTGTGTTTAAGTTCTCTGGCCATCTTGGTTCTCCATTTGCTTGTGTGGGTTCTCCAGCTTCCTCCACACACTTATTAGGTTAACTAAAACACATGTGAGGTGTCACTCCAGAAATATTTCAGCAAGTAGTTCCAAAGGCCACCCACCCTAAGTTGGCCGTAGGCATGAATATGAGTGTGAATGATTGTCTGTCTCTCTATGTTAGTCCTCACGCCCTGTGACAGCTGGGATAGGCTCCAGCCCCCAGCAACCCTTGGATAAGCAGAAGATGGATGGCTCGAATGGGATGGGATGGTGAAAAACACTCCTCAAGAGTGGGCATCCCAACAAATTCACCCTAACATCAATCTGTTCAAAGCTCTCTCAAGAGTTACATTTCAGACTCTACAGGCCAGAGCATGTTTAATGCCGATGGTCATGACAGTAAAATTTGAAAGAGACTGAACAAGTATGGCTTGTTTGGAAGTGTTGCCTGCAGTAAGCTTCTCCTCTCTGAAACTTACATGGCAGCATGGCTTAGATTTGCAAGGTTGCATCTTAAGAAACCACAAGACTTCTGGAGCAATTTTCTCTGGACAGATGAAACCAAAGTGGAGATGGTTGGCCATGATGCACAGCGCCACATTTGATGCAACCCAAACACAGCAAAGAAGAGTGGGCCAAAATTCCTCATACAGAAAACATTTTCTTTAAGTTATTGCTGCTTAAAGGTGCTTCTAGAAGCATAGAGTTCTGTGACAACTTCATCACACGTCTGTATATGTTTTTGATTTAACTTGTACAATATTGTCTGCACCAAACCAAAGGAAATTAATTTTTCTAATAACAGATTATTTGTAGTGTTGTAGTGTTAATAAATAGTTAAGACACACTTGGCAAACATCATGGCACCTAACAGAGGAGCTGTGAAAAGTGCACTCTCCGTGGTTCTTGAGAAACCAGGAAACATCTGGATTTTTCTTTTCCTTGATCTGAATGATATGAATATACACCGATCAAGCACGACATTATGACCACCTGTCTATTATTAGGTTGGTCCCCATTTTGCTGCCAAAACAGCCCTGACCCATCGAGGCATGGACTCCATTAGACCCCTGAAGGTGTGCTGTGGTATCTGCACCAAGATGATGTTTGCAACAGATCCTTTAAATCCTCTGAGTTACGAGGTGGGGTCCCCATGGATGGGATTGTTTGTCCAGCACATCCCACAGATGTTTGGTTAGAGATCTGGGGGATTTGAAGGCCAAGTCAACACGTCAAACTCATTGTTGTTCTCCTCAAATCATTCCTGAATTATTTTTGCTTTATGGCAAGTCGCTTTATCCATCATGGAATACAGTTTAAGCCATCATGGAATACAGTTAAAGGGTTCACCTGGTCTGCAACGACCCAAGGTTTCCCAGCAGAACATTTCCCAAAGCATCACACTGCCCCCGCTGCCTTGCCTTCTTCCCATAGCGCATCCTGGTGCCAGGTGTTCCCCAGGTAAGGGACACACATGAAATCAAATCAGAGCCTCGGAGTGCTCTGGTGCAAATCAAATGTTATGCTAATGTGCTGCTATAGTAACCTCATGTTCAATTCAATTGTGCTACATGTATGAGCAAAAATCTAGAAAAAACATTTGGCTGAAATTCAGATTTGCAAGCATATGATTAAAATTAATCAATTAATAAACAAAAACAATAACAACAGTTATCTGTGGTGCATTTTATATTTTAGAAAAATAACTTTCTAGACTCAAAGTTCAGAAATGGTTAAACACCACTGGTGCATAGTCACAGGATGTTGTAGGGTTTATCAAGCAGCAACTTGTTTGTTTTTTTTGGCAACAGTAAAGCCCATTTATGAAGGTGAGTCGTTTAATAATGCTGAGCAGTTACTTTGTAGGTGAGCCGATCCCAGCTAAGAAAGAAGTGGGTTCATCTTGGGCAGGTAGGCAGTCTATCACAGGACTAACACGGAGATACAGACTCCGTTAAAGTTCCAGCCAAACACCAGACAAACACACACACTCTCACACCTGCATCTACAGCCTCTTTGGACTGTGGGAGGGAACCGGAGTATCTGGAGGGAACCTGCACAGGGGCAACTAGCAAATTCAGTTTCAAGCCTTCTTGCCTTGAGGCTAGAGTCCTGATAGCTGCACCGCTGCCCTCCCAGACCCTGACCCTAAAACTATAAACTAAAAACTGAGAAAGCTTTAATGATCATTTATATGTTTGTCATGTTGTTTTCTGAGCTAAATCTGGTGGTGCAGATCTGATTCAAACCTCACCTTGAACATTTCATAAATTTGTACCATTTGAAAAGCAACTCCCTTTTCCTTCTATCGTGCACTACAGAGCCAATGGTTTTAAAATACACCAATAACAACAAAACAATAAGGACACTGTGCTTCACATATCCTTGTGAATTAGTGTGCTCCATGAACACTGAAATGCTCACCCCAGGAACTCTTTAATGATGCATCATCCTGTTAATAATGTAACCTCTTAGAAACCAAACACCAAAGCTCACAGGGGGAAAATGCTTTCTAGTCTCCTCTCTGTTGTTTGTCAGCACAACCGCTACACAATAGAGCGTCACTGAAACAATATTTGCATAGTATGGGTCTTAAGCACGGGACAAATAGTTTGTTCTTTATCACCAGATAGACTCACTGAGATAACATTACAGCTCATGGGTCTGTTTTCCTGTTACCTGAAGCAAAAAGGACTGTTCGTGCTCTGAAAATGAGGAACTGGTTTAAAACAATGTTCACAGCAGACCGAGGTGCTATTTGATGTGATGTTCATGGTATAAGTTCCTGCTCTCTTTTCTTTTGTGTCCTGACCCCTCTCTTTCTATTTTTTTTCCTGTCTCTCTCTGATGCAAAACTGCTAAATTGCTGTAGAGGTTACGATAGTTAAGGAATCACTGATTTGTTACGATACTTTAACTTGCCGAACACGTACTTACTGGCAGATTTAATTTGTTAACAGAGTTAACAAATGTAGAGCAGAGGAGTATTTTACTTTATACCAAACCCTGTTACATTACCAGGAAACGATAATGATAATTTGGCAACCTGGTGTAACAACCTGGAGGTAAATGCTCTCAAAACAGTGGAGATGATGATGGACTTCAGGAAGAAAACTACACCATCATCCTGCCTGCCCAGTGGACACTGAAGTTTTTTTCCCAGGACCTAAAGTGGGAACTAAATATCAGCATTAAAAAGAAAAGAGCAGCAGAGGACCCACTTCCTGCGGCAGCTGAAGAAATTCAAAAAGTCCCCTATCGCTGAATCCATCCTCACCTCCTCCATCACCCTCTGGTTCACTGCTGCCACTTCCAAAGGCAAACTGCAGCGTGTCAGCTGTTCAGCTGAGAAGGTGATTGGCTGCAGTTTGCCCTCTCTCAGTGACCCCTCTCTCAGGACCCTGAGGTAGACACAAAAGATTACTGCTGACCCTGTCCACCCCAGACATAAACTTTCTGAGTCACTCCACTCTGACAGGAGGCTCCAATACCTCACAGTAGGAGTTATAATATAGAGCGAATAAACAAGAATAATAAACAGAAATCATAAAACTTGTGTCCTTAAAGAAAGCAACCAACTGAAGAAATTTCACAGTGACATCTCTCCCCCTGCAGTGTTTCTCCTTCACTGGTGAACTGGATGTTTGTTTTAGAGTAAATTCCAAAGGTTTACTCTTCATTGTTTGGGTACAAATGCCACAGACCTGCATAACTGTGTTTGACCCCTCGTTTTACCTTTAACCTTTCAGCCTCCAGCTTTGTTGTATTGCACAGTGTCACATTAATACACCACCACATTTTATTTTTGGAACCAATCTGTTATTTCTGACATCCAGAAGAAATTTAGAATTAAATATAAAAAGTGCCACATATTTAAATCAGGCCTGTAAAACTACTGAAGGTAAAGGGAAGGCAGAAACCTTTTGGTTGCTACAGTTGCAGAAATATGGGTGGACAAGCTTTCTTGGACAAACAGTCCAAATATCAGCTCTGTTTGTGCAGACAAACAGAGCTGATAAGGGTAGACAAAAGAAAATGACCGCTATAAAACTGTGCAATAGGAATTACTTACTAGCACAAATCAGAGGTGAAAATGCAAAGACGGTTACGCAGAAAAGGCAAATATTTTACCCGCTTTTGAGTGTAGCAGCATCAAACATCTGCTGCAGCCTGACGTGCAGACATGGGCTCGATCGGCTGGTTGTGGGAGCGACATCGTTTTTTAATGTATCAATGTTTTTCACTTCCATTTGCATTTTTATTTTATTTTCTCACAAAACGGGGACATCTCTCCTTGACATACAGGTATGTACAGTATAATTACAGTTTGTGAGTCATCTGGTTGATTGCATTATACGGTGCACTGTACTGCGAGTGCACTGAACTAGCATTATGTCTGGCAGCACTTCAGTGGGCACTGTAACAGCTGCAAATACTATAAAATGGATCACATATTTGAGTAAATAAATTTGGTGTTTTGTCCTTCTTTCTTTGTTTGTTTGTTAGTTTTTTTTTTGTTTTACTTCTCTGTAAAAGTGCATCCATATAGATTAATTATTATTTATTTGTTTTTAGTAATGTGAATTTTAAATAATAGAAACTTTGCCGTCTGTCGACTGTTTTAGTTTTCTTCATTGCTTAAACTGCAGAATTTAAGTCCCAGTAATTTGTTTAGTTTATGGTCAGAAAATGTGAGGAAATAGATTCTTGACAGATGAATTTTTTTAAAGGCCGGCTAAAAGACATTTAATTTACAGTGATATATATCAATGAAAAGCAGTAGATGGAGAACTGCTACCTGACAGAAAAAAAAACTGGGGGTGTTTAGTATTAAAAACATCGGCTAACTGATTCTCTGCAGAGTTGCTGCAGCTTTAGTATTCAGCGTGATCTCCTGTCTCCAGGTACCTGTTTGTTTCTGTTGGAGGAAGTGTCCTGGCAGTGGTCACGATGGGCGTCTACAGCATCCTCCTGTTCAGCCCCACACTCGCCTTTTTTCTGCTCGTGCGCTCCGTGGATCCCAGCTGTATCCACACCTGGGCATTTGGTATCCAGATGTTGTGGCAAACCTTCTGGCATCTACTTATACAGTACAGGGAATACTACCTGCACGAACCCGTCAGCATCAGGTACTAATCTGCTAGGCCTTCTTATGCAAATACTCACCAGGGCACAGATACACAACATCAGCCTGTTTGAAAGAAAAATCGCTGTGTAAAATATAAATAAAGCAACATGCAATGACTTGTAAATCATTTAAACTCCATATTCCATTGAACATAATACACATGAAACACATCACATGGTGAAGCTGTGAAAGTTTGTTGCTGTCTGAAAAATATAAGCTTGTCAGCAATATGTTTCTAATAGGGAGGCATGAAAAGACTCAGGTAAATAATTATGACAGCATAAAAAGCTGAGTCTGGGTTCTCCCCTCTGTAACAAGATCCAGAAATGCTGCCACCTTGACTAATGTCCCGTGCTCAGAGAAATCAAAATTTGGATGCCCTGTCCTCTGGGATAAAAAGGATAAAGTCCATGCAGTTTATTAGCAGCACATATTTCAAAATCAATCATCCGTGATGGTACGGGGGCATTAATGTGGATGGCACGGTAACCTGTAAAAGCACAATTAATGTTTAACCATATATAAACAAGTTTTGGAATAACAGACAACAGGTTTATCAAAAAAATGCCAAACTACTTTCTACATGTATAACAACAGGATGGCCTGCCTGCTGTCTAGACCGGACGCCCACTGAAAATATCTGATGCAATATGAAATTAAAAATATGACAAATTTGAACCTAAAATCTTCAGTTTAATTTATATAGCACAAATTCACAACATCATTCAACCCAAGGTGCTTTATATTGTAAGGTAACGGCCCTACAGTATTAGAGAGAAAAACCACAATCAGATGATTCCCTGTAAGCAAGCGCTTGGTGACAGCGGGAAGGAAAAACTCCCTTTTAACAGGAAGAAACCTCCAGCAGAACCAGGCTCAGGGAGGGAGGGGCAGTCAGCTGCTGTGAGGGGAGAGAGAGACAGGACAAAAGGCACACTGTGGAAGAGAGACAGATTAATATTAACTAGTGATTAATACAGTGGTAAGCATGTCCCTCACCACACTTTTCTGAAATATCTCAAACTCAAAGTACCCATGTGTTTTTCACTAAAACAATCTTTATTGCCCGGAGCGTTTAACCACATCACATGGTTCCATCAGCCTACTGAGATTGCTCTATAATCCCTGCAAACTGTTTTCCAAGAACCTCTGTGCTGTTGCCTAACCTGACAGGTGAGGATCCTGAGAATAAACTTTGCTGTGTGCTCACAGCTGTTGTGATAAACAGACTGCAGTATGAGTGTTCTGTCAAGGCTGATGTCACCACTGGGGGTGAACTCTGAACCTACTTTAACCTCAGATATGATTCTTAAGCTTGATGTAAAAACATGAAATGCATACATGTAAGCAGTTAAGGATGAAAAGCAGTCTATTTAAATCCCAATACCCTCTCTTGCACTTTTAGATTGTTTTTGGCAGCGTCCACTTTGATGCTGCTCACTCAGAGAATCACCTCAGTGTCTCTGGACCTCCAGGAGAAGCGAGTTGTACCGACATGCAGGGCGTCATCCAAAAGGAAGGCTTGCATCACGCCTCTCCCTCTTGTCAGCTATATCCTCAATTTTACCACGCTGCTCGGCGGTCCTCTGTGCTCCTACGGCCGATTCCTTTCCCTAATGGAGGGGATCGACCTCAGCTCTCCACCCAGTCCGCTGGGTGTGGTTTTCCTAAAGCTGATCCAAGTGTTAATGCTGGAGTGGGTTAGGTTCTGTCTTGTGTATTTTCTGAAACATTATACCAGTGATACCAAATCTGGCATCTTCTATGGCATCCTGTGGATCTGGGGTCTTGCGCTGGTTTTAAGAATCCAGTATTACTCTCACTGGAGGATCAGTGAATGCCTCAGTAACGCAGCAGGGTTTGGCTTTTGGGAAAACTCATCAGGGGTCTCCTCCTCTGAATGGAGCGGGCTATCCGACGGGGATTTCTGGACCACCGAGGCGTCGATCAGGATGTCAGAGTTCGCTCGTCGCTGGAACGCCACAACGGCTTCGTGGCTGCGTAGACTGGTTTATGCGAGGTGCAAACACTTCCCACTGTTCGCCTGTTTCGGTTTTTCTCTGTGGTGGCACGGGTTACACTTGGGGCACTTTGTGGGGTTTTTCACCTGGGCAGCAACAGTGAAAGCAGACCATCATATACACAGGAACCTCTTCCAAAAACTGACACCAACACAGAGAAAAATCTACACTTTTTTAAGCTGGATAAACGCTCAAATGATTGTTACTTGCATTGTTATAGCAGTAGAATTTAGAAATATGACTGGTTTGAGACTTTTATCTAAAACATACATAGGTCTGTTTCCTCTTGTTAATATAATCCTGCTCTTTGTTTTAAAACTCAGTTCACTAGAATAGTGGCTTCAAGAATCTTAGATTATTACACTATTTCTATGTTTCAGATGCAATTATGCAGTCATGTGAAAATCTAAGTGCACCCCTACTGCTTCCATTGTGATTTACTGATCATCTGCAAGTGTGAGCACATCTCTAAAAGCAGTTTAGACAGTTTCCTAGGCTGCTGCATTCAGGCGTAACAGAGCTACATCTCAGAATCTACGGGCCTCTGTTCGCATGTTAAAGTTCATGATAGTATAATTAGAAAAAGACAATTATGGCTTGTTTGAAAAAGTTGCCAGAAGAAAAACTCATCTTTTAAAAAAGAATAAGGCAGCTTAGGTTTGCAAAATTTCATCTGAACAAATCACAAAACCAAATGTTTGGTCATAATGCACAGCACCGTTTTTGGCAAAAACCAAACACAGGATATTGAAGACGCCTCACAGTCACTGAGTCAACCCTAAACTCCTCTGTATATGAAATATTCGAGAGTCAAATGAGAGCATCTGTCCAACAGCTAAAGCTCAACCAAAATTAGGTCATGCAACGGGACAATGATCCATAACAGAACGCACAAAAAAACAAACAAATCAAAGTGTTGCAATGGTACAGTCGAAGTCCAGACTCAACCTGACTGAGATGCTGAGGCCGGACCTTAACAGAGCTCTGCACAAACAAATGCCTGCGAACATCAATGAGCTGAAGCAACTTTGTAAAGAAGTGTGGGCCAAAATTCCTTTACAGTGATATGAGACATTACTTGTGATTGCCAATAAAAGTGATTCTGCAAGCTACTGAATTGCAGGAAGTGCTTAGTTTTTCACAGCACTGTAACTAAATGATCTGGATCCAAAGATTAAAGAAACAATATTTAATATTTGGGGCAGAATTATTTATTTATCAAGTTCACTTTAAATGCATCAAGTGACATTTTCAATATTTGCGCTGAAATAACGGACACTGTGTGACGGGACAGAGCGGCTCGTGTCACAAAAGCTCTAGAAAGAACCAGTAAACTCTGCAGGTCTGCTCTCACCAAACTCTCATATTTAATAACTGGCAGTGGTTTCTGACACACAAGCTCGAGCGCAGTGGGAGGAAGCTGCCTGCCCAGCATGAAAACAAAGAGCACCAAAGTAAACCAGTGACTCGTGAAGAATGTCGAGCAAAGACCCAGATATTTTTCGTTTTATGGACCAAAACGGAGAAATACGGCCACTGGTGTACAGTACATTCATCAGGTAGCAAATTAATCACTGCCCCCTGGTGGTCAAAAAATGCTATTACTTTTAGTGACATTTTTGATGACACTAGTTGATAATGTAACATATTAAAAAAAACCTATTATAGATATTTTAAAAAACATTTAAAATCCAGTTGAATGAGGTTTTTTTTTTTAATATATCAGGGAAAGAAACTAATTTCTTCATTTTTGGGGGTTAAAACACAAAAATGTAACAAAATATTTTCCGCAGTGACTACATGAATGTTTCCTCATTTCCTAAAAGTCCGTCTTCATTCTTTCCACAAATTCCCAGCAACAATACCCAAAAACAACAACAGTCCAAGGTTTTTGTTTGAAACAAATTTCTTCCAGCAGTCTTCTGGTTTGTTGATATCTAATGTGTAAATCTACGAGAGAAGAAAGGAAACACATTTTAATGGAAAAGCCATTCTTGAAACATATGTTTGTTCAGGATTATAATCTGTGCCTGTTACTCACTTAAATGTTGTATTAAAGTTGAACATTATTACTTAATTCTCCTTTTTTCTGCAACATATATTTAACTTTAAAATGCTGGAAGCTCATATTAAACACAGCCACGAGTGTGTGGCAAGAAGCACGATGATCCTCACCTGGTGTGTCACGTGCACTGCCACGGTGGTCAGTGCAGCATAATAAGGAAGGGTCTGTTCAGCATTGACCCCAGCTATGACCAGTCCTGACATCATGGCCACAGCGAAGCCACTCAGCCAGGGTTTGGTTTGCTCCTGGAACCTCAGTGCAGTAGATTTGACTCCTACCTTGATGTCATCGTCCTTATCCTGGTTATCACAGACAGAGCAATGGGAGCCGACAGTCAATCAACATCCCTACTTTAAAATGGGAGACATGATTCTACGTTCACGTCAACAAAAACGGTAAACTACGATCCTCAGACTGCATTTATTACATTTAAAGAAACTCTTTATATCCTGAAGGCTACCGTGTACTTGCAGTTTAAACAAACTCAGTTTGCTTCAGTTTCCAGCCCTTTCTTCCTAAATTTAAGGATAGACACCAGCCACTTCATTAGGTATACCTGTTCAACTGAACGTATTGATGCCAGAGGTCAGTCACGGGTGCTGCTGTCAGCTAACAAAAACTAACTGAGGCTACAATTCACCAAAAGTCTGATGGATGTGCTGCGACTGTGTGATGCTATCATCTCAATATGGACCTAAATCTCTGAGTTTCCAGCACCTTGCTGAACGTATGCCACAAAGAATCGAGGCAGTTATGAAGACAAAGGGGACCCCTGGTACTAGCAAGGTGTACCTAATGAAGTGGCCAGTGAATGTAGTTTCATCTAGATTCCTTAAAAATGATTGGACATAAGTTCATCAATAGGATAATTGGAAAAAATATTTGCTGCTGTGCCATAAAAGACATTACATACGGTAACTATAATTTTTTTTTAATTCCCAGTGATATGGTGGTTGGATCCCGCTGAGGCACCAACCTTTAGTTCTTAATTACTTTGCAGTCATGGGTAGAGAGTTTACAAGCATAGCACTGATTACTCTCACCTGTTCATCACAGTTTGGCCCAATTAATGTATCACAGGGATCCTCACATCCAGGCCTCGAGGGCCGGTGTCCTGCAGGTTTTAGATGTGTCCCTGATCCAACACACCTGAATCAAATGGCTGAATTACCTCCTCAGTACGCAGTCAAGTTCTCCAGAGTCCTGCCAATGACTTCTATATTTGACTCAAGTGCGTTGAAGCAGAGACACATCTAAAACCTGCAGGACACTGGTTCTTGAGGCCTGGACGTGAGGATCCCTGATGCAGCAGTTTGTAAGTGTATCAATGCGTCACTATATCTGTAACAGAAAATTCACTTTTAACCTGTCCTACATAACAGGAGTATGAGAAGACTAGGTAACCTCCTGGCCTCTTGTAATGTTAACCATTGAGCTGCTGTGTTGCTGGATCTGTAGTAAATTTGATCCTCTCTGTACATTATTACACCCACAACATGATTAATCATAATAACAGAATGTAGACAGCAGAGTGAGAATCGTTTAATAGGAACTAACTGGCAGGATCTGTAGAGCCCACTACTTTACCTGATGGGCATATATTGTGTCATATATCAGCGTCCACATCACTCCTGAGAAGTACAGTGGGAGACACACGGACCAATCACAAGAGCCTTTAACGGCAGCCCAGCCAAGCAGAGCGCCCCAGTTAAAAGTGAGGCCTAAAGTGAGAGAACGGAATGAACAAGAAACCAGCTTTAGCTTTGCTGATCTGAGAAATGTTAACTTTAGACAAAGAACACACACAGGATCACTTTATACTGCACATACCCAACACAAACTGTGGCCAATAAGTGATCCTCTTCATCAGCGGGTAGGTGATGACGAGAGATAATGAAGCAGCACCCAGAGCTATGCTGTGGAACATTGTGAACAAAGACTGTAAAATAACAGAGGGAATTAAAGCCCCCAGAATTACCCCGTTCCATTGTTCCTGTCCCCCTCTATTTTTATTTTGCTAGCAAACTCAAATTAAGTCTCAACCCCTCTCTACATAAAACCGCTTTGGTGTACCTGTAATAGTTGAGACACAAAAGAACCCCAAGTGCAAGAGAGAGCTGCCCTCCCAGGAAGACCAGAGCCTGCATTCGAGAAACGTCTCCTGCTGCGATTGGTCGAGAGGCTGTACGGGACACCTGCACAAAAACGTCAACACTTTCTATTTATCAGAGCTGGGAATAATCCAGTTCAAGTTTGGTGTTTTTAAGTTTGAGCAGGTGAGTGACGATGATGCAGGTAAGAACAGGCCCATTTAACATAAGATTAAGCACGGCTGGGCTGATTTCTGATGCCTGTCTGACACTGAGGTTGTATTTACTTCACTGCAAAGCAAAAAACAACAAAATTGTGCCCAGTTATTTTTTGCATCCAGCTGCACACTAGTCTCATTTACTTTTTTGTCAAAGTCTTTGTCCCACATGTCATTGATGGTGCAGCCGGCTCCTCTCATCAGCAGAGCACCCGTACCAAAGAGTGTGAGCATGCCCAGATCTGGGAAGCATCCGGGGTTAGCAGCCAGAGCAATGCTCCATGTACAGGGGAGGTACAGCAGCCATGTCCCTACAATTAAGATATATTAAATTTCAAGTGAATTAAACAAGAAATGAACATATGAACAGAGAGAAAGAAAGGCAGCAAATAAAAAAGGTGGTGAAAGGTAAAAGGTGCACCTAATAAAATGGCAGGTGAGTGTATGTTTTAGACTGCTTACAACCAGAAAATTAAAAGGCTTGATACCAACTAACCCCACCCATTAGGACATGGATAGAGGAACTCTGGAGGCACTAAAATTTACAGCAATATTTAGGAGAGCGGTTCAAACTGACATGAATAGCAGGACGATTGCATTATAACAAAAGGATCAATGTTATATGACCCACCATGTTTCTAATGTTATGGTTGGTCTGTGCATGTAAGCATATGTTACTTAGTTATTTAAACACAAAGCTTTGATGTTCATAAGCACAGACCTATAGGTTTGTCCAGCCTCATCAACCGGAGGAACGGCTGAATATGTGCTGGTGCTGAATTTACAATAGTAGCAGCTGATAAACTGAATGATCTTCTCCCATTGTGCTGTGCTTCACGAAGCCTTACTGATGACCAGGTCACAGTTTGGTTCTTAGGCTTTCTCTTCCACACGCGGGAGTCTAAGTGGCGACCATCTCCAGTCCTCGTCCCTTCCTTTTGGATGAAGCAGGTGGAAAAACACTGATAACAAGCTCCATGTTGGATCCTCCTCAGAGTGTTCAAAGCTAGTTTGCGTGGGAGCATGGTGCCTCTCTGAAGTCATAAAGATTACCCCTGAACAGACACAAACAAGAGTGTAACAACAGCTTTTTCACAGACTGACTTGCTACAACAGAATCAGAGAAATGTGAAACTTTTAGCTGTAACCGGCTATTATGTTTATGTAAAACAGCTCGTCTTTAGATCAATTAGACACTGCACACACTTGCATGACAAACTGATGTTACGGTAGCACCTACGCGCCTGCTAACTCTAGTGTGATATAACGCATATCAAACTTACACAGGAGGGAAAATACCTCTATAAAGGTGGCTGTCGGATCAGTGCTGCTCACACTTCCCTGCTGCAGTCTGTAATTCCGACCTTCTTTCTTCTTCGAGTCTTAGAAGCAGGTTGGAGCATCAGCGCCCCCAAATGGTGTGGAGTATGTATCTGATTATCCTTTCGATTTTTTATCAAAACAAGCAAATGAAAGAATAAAACCAGTATGTGTGAGATACTGAAATAAAATTTGATGGAATTCATTTCTGTTGTTAATTTTCATTAGATAAAATTACATTTTTATCCCCTTTATCCGCTGTTGCTCCCCTCCATCTCACCCTAGCAACCCTCTGCATATCCTCCTTCATTACATCCACCAACTATTTTCCTGCTGACTGGCAGCTCCATCTTCAACATCCTTTGTCCAGTATATTCACTATCACTCCTCTGCACATGTCCAAATCATCTCAGCTTGCCTCTTTATTTTTGTCACTCTCTCCTTCAGCTTTCTTGTGTGGTGTCCATTGCTTAGGATGGTTGACCCCAGGTCTTTAAACTCATCCACCTTCACCACCTCTGCTCCTTGCAATCTCACTGTTACACCTGGCTCCCTCTCACTCACCCCCATATATTCTGCTTCTGCTGGCGTTCATCCTCTTCTCCCCAGTGCATACCTCCAGCTCTCCACCCCCACCCCCCCTTTTAAGGAAAGTAGCAGCCATAATTTTTGGTTAGTAACAGCTGTTGGAAAAACTCTTTGACCAAGTTATGTAAGTCTCCTTCACTCATTTTGTTCCTGCCAATATACAAAACAGCTGTGGAGTATGTTGTCATTATATACTTGAAGTATTGTAAACTGAGCTGATCCATAAAGTTAATTCTGCTGGACCCAGAATTTTTAGCAGGAGAAACATTTCATCACTTATCCAAGCAACTTCTTCAGTCTCAGCTTTATAAACACTACAGTTGCATACTAACACGACCGCCTAACAATAAACCACAAGCTCAGTTTTTGTTCATTTGCAAATTGTCATGACAGTATAGACAAAATATGAGAAAAGCTGAAAAGTGTAAGCGGCAGTAGCAGGGAGGTTAAATTACAGTATTGCACAGTGTATTGCATATTGCAGTAAAGTGGTAATGCATGCCTGAGACAATATTACCCAAACTGGAAGACAACAATGAGACCAGAAACAGTGCAATGGTGTTGCAGTTGAGGAGAAAAAGTGAGTACTATTCAGAAAGTGTGAATAGTACTCAGAGAAAGTGCTCTGAGTACTATTCATCATGAGTTGGGAAATAGCTGCATTCACAGCATTTTAAGATGGTGAAATATTTACTCCTAGACTCCTCCTCAGTTCAGAGGTGGTCATTTCATTCTCACATAAACGGCCTCGTCAAGCTCAGACTAGGGTTCCTGCCTCTCCAGGATGTGCACATCCTCATCACTGAGGCCTGGCTCCTTTGAAGAAATATAAATCCATACACCTGGGTTGTAGGTGTGAGGCTTCGAAAAGCTGCAAAAACGTGACATATCTGTACACTGTATGAGGTTTATAATGTGACTTTTACTCGTATATTTTTTTAGCCCTCTTCTGGTTTTGAAAGCCAAAGTCCCTCTACAAAAGTTTCCAACAGTAAAAATTTCTGTGGACTACTGAGGTGCTTTTTGGTAAATCTAAGGTTAGACTTTAAGCATTTTTTCTGTGACCTGTGCAGCTCAGGAAGGCTCGGCACTGCAAACACGTGACCAACTGCCTACAATAGAAACCAAGCCTATTTAAAAAAGAGAGAGAGCGAGAGAGAGCTGTCCGTTATAGAATTTTAATTACAATAGGAACCATTCATCCACTGTGCGGTGCCATGTAATAATTACGGTATGGAGGATTTGTTACCAGTTATTGTATATACTAATACTCATGTTACGTTCCATTAAAAGCATAAAACAAGATCGCCACAAAAATAAGAAAGACTTAAAAAAGGGGTGGGGGTGGGGGGGCTTGGTGTTAAAGCGTGAAACCTACGTATTTCCGGTTATAGTTTTCCCAGATTTCACAATAAAGGCCGTTTTTCCGCCCCTCAATATCTTCAAACATTAAAAGGAACCGATTAAACTGGGCGTGAAAGTTAGAAAATCTCCACTCTTTCGTGAAGATTACCAAGTAAAATACATACACATTTTTTGTAAACTTAATAAAAAGGATTAAAAAATATGGTCAAGAAAGCCTGGTTTGTGTTCATTTAAAAATTCTGTAATTGCTTAAACCGCGGAGGTCCTCTAAGTAATTTTATTTTGAAGGTTCCGTGAGTTTCGACGGAAGTGAGGATGTTTTGTTGCGGTGGCGGAAGCAGAGGCCAGGGAGAGTCGCACTCGCGGGAAAAATGGCGGAAACGTGTGCAGTGTTCGTACGATTACCAGCAGCAGTTCAAAACAGTGCGTCTTAAGCCTTGACCCGTCTTCGTGTGCATACGTGAGTAAAAACGTTGCGTGCATCGAGCATTTTAGCGAGTTGCACTTCTCTGCATTTTGTTAAAATAGATCGGGTCTGTGTGTATTCAGTTGGATTCGTTTTACGTCTCTTTCCTGTTGAATATGCCCCACTTAAAGTTAATTACAGATACTGAGTTCTTTGTGCAGCCATTGTTTAGTTTATTTAACGCTAATACTCGTAAAGAGTAGCATATCTATATTTTTCTTAAAGTTTTCACTTGTGCATTTAACTTAATCACAGGTATCTAAGTAGTGCCTGAATATGGGGTGCTGCTTTTGTGTATTAAGCAAAACAATAATCTGTTTTCAAACCTCTAGGTGTGTCACTTTACGTGTAAGGCTCTATGTTAAAAGAGGAATGCAAGATGCAAAACGGTATGTATTACAGAGAATAAACTCACAAGTATTGTTTCACTGCAGTTCCTTGAATGAAGTTGAGAATAGATACTGATCTATACTGGTCTGTTGCCTGCCCCCCCACCCCCTCAGATACAGTGCAGTGCTCCACCTCTGGCCACATCAAGCAAGTCATCAGCCAAGCGGTTGCTCAAGAAACCCCAGCCAAGGCTTTCCATTGTAGTCACTGTATACTGATCTTCAAATCCAAGGTGTACCTTTTTGAACACCTCAACAAGGTGCATGGCCTTGATACAGAAACTTCGCTCAGAGAGGCTGGTTTATGCTCTGTGACTAACAAAGCCAGCACAGAGAACAGCAGCGGCAGTTCAGGGGATAATTTTAAGTGCCAGCACTGTGATTTTAAAGCTTGTAGTTGGGACAGTTTAAGTGAACATGAGGAACTGTGTCAGAAAACTTCAGAAAATCTAAACGTGTCGGGAAGTCTCATCATTTCAAAAAACCTCGACACCACTTTAAGCGTCATTGCAACAAGCCAGAACAGTGAAGCTGCAGGAGCATCTGAGAGTCCATCAGATCTTTCAGATATTTCTACCTCAGAAACTAAATGCACGTCAAAGGACCTGAAAACCTACAAGAGGCCCTTGCAAACCATTACCAAGTATTTCTCAGTATCATCTGGATCAAATACAAAAGCTGCTGCAAAATTAGCTGATGGCACCAGAGGAACTCTAATCTTGCAAGAATCTCCATCAAGCTCCTGCAGCAGTGGTGGTGTGTTTAAAGTCACAGCAAAGTCTGTGATAGATATCACTGCAAGCAAGTCGTACTGTTTTTTGCACAGTGACTTGACAACTGATCTGATGCCATCAAAACCTCAGGAACAATTCAAAGAAACCGTTCCTGCCGGTGCTGTTAAGAGGTCCAGTATTGATATTTCAAAAAGTCATCCTGCTAAAAAATCCAAGTTGGATGACGAAGAGACGCTCATGGAAAAAGAAAATGAAAGTAGACAGCAGTCATCAAGCAGCAATGAGTTTTCATTTGAAGTCAGCGAGGACGAAGAGGACGCAGAAGCGCCAAAAGTGTATTCTTGTAAACACTGTGACTACAGTGATGTGGGAATTAGGCGCATTTCTGCCCATTATCAGAACGAACACCCTTACGTCAGATACAATTCTGTCTACATCCAGGACTCGAGTGATCAGAGTGCCACCTTTCGTTGCCTTGAGTGTCCAGTTGAGTTTTTAAGCACAGCGGACCTCAAAAGGCACTACATGGAAAATCACCCAGAGGCCCCGGATGTAATTACGATGAAATCATATGGGCTCAGTTTGGTTTTCAGATGCTTCATTTGTACATTTACTACCAATGTATTGAAGTCCCTGAAAGAACATTATAAAGCAAAGCATGCTACATATGAGGTGGAAAATTCTTTATTGTTCTGCAGATATTCAATGACCGAGTGCCCGGAGGATTTGTCTCGGCCGAGTCCAGAAAGATCGGGAGAAATTCCTTCTGAGCATACCCACGCAGCCCAGAATCCCACAGACATGGCCTTGTATAAATGCAAGAAGTGCACATTTAGTCACAAGTCAGTTGTTGTTATGCACGTTCACTACCAAAAATGGCACCCAGATCAGGCTATCACAATAGATAAAATCAAGCAGTCAGCTTGTATCACATCACATGCAGCACCAGAAATGAGGCCTGAGAAGTATCAAGATTCTTTGACTCCAGTAGATCCTTCAGAGACCACACCAGAAGCTTCTATGAATCATTCAGAGTTTTCCCAAACCAAGAAAGGGGAATCTGCGGAGTCGCCAACCAGATGCAATAATCAAATCACTACCAGACTGGACAATTTGGCATCCAGTTCCCCAAATGAAGTGTTTTACTGCCAGTTCTGCAGTTATACAAGTACCAAGATCAAGAGTATTCTTGGTCATCACAATGCAAAACATTCTATGGATGCACCAATAGATACTAGTGATGTCCTGTGGTACAGTGTGGAGATGCAGAAAAAGAAACTTCAGAGTGAAGCTAAGATGTCAAAAAGTGCTTCATGTTCTCAATTGGAAACCAGTAAACAAGTGAAGATGTGCAGGGAAACTGAAATTCAGCACGAGGAAGATCACACAGCAGACGCCTCAGAGACAGGATTTTACCCGTCTCCAGAAAACTTGTTTTACTGCCAAAAATGCAACTTCGCAAATCCAACTGTAAAAGGAGTAATTAACCATCAGGCTAAGATTCATCGAAAGTGTAATTCTGGCAGTAAATGTGTTCTTGAACATACAGCTTTAGTTCGTGATGAAATCAGGAAAGCAAAATTGAATGCAACGGATTCCTCTTCTCATCTACCTCTTCCTATCATGAACGAAGGCGATGAAAACACGTTTTTCTGCCACTTTTGTAACTACAGACATAGTACTTTGGACCAGGTAATGCGCCATTACTTCAAAGTACACCATGGCTTTAAGGTTAACCCTTCAGACGTCCTTCTGCATACTACTAAGATCCTTGATCAGACACATAAATCTTCTCTAAAATCAACGCAAAATCAAGACGTTGCTCAGGAACCGCTGAAGAAAATGGATAAGAAAAAGAAAAAATTAAAGAAGCTTGCAAAGTCTTTGTTAATTTCAGCACCACCCCCGACAACAGCCCCACAAACACAGCGGTCCCTTAAGTGTTACAGGTGCACGTACAGTACTGAACAGGTATATGCTCTGAAGACGCACATCAGGAAAACCCACCAAGTAAAACGTACGGTCACAGATCTTTTAAGATTGTGTTTTAGACAAGGAGCATTAGAGCCAGGCTATCATTGTGAGTTTTGTACTTTCAAGCATGAAAAAGCAGCGGCGGTTTATGAGCACTACCAGGAACACCACTCGGGACGTGTGCCCCGCCTTGAGTATGTAAGTACTCGGCTGTACGTTGGTCCTGGAGCCGTCCTTTCTGAAAAGAAGAAGCTTAAACAAAAGCGGAGTGGAGGTGACGGCACCAGTAAAAGATTGCTATTTCAGAGATCTGGACAAAATGAAACTGGGTTATCATGCAGGAAATGCTCTTTTAAAAGTAACTCTTTGTCAGATCTGGCACACCATTACCGTGCTGTTCATCCTTTGGGAGCAAAACAGGACCGCGTGGGACTTAATACCAAGAAGGCGAGCACAAGCTGGCGGGTGAAAGACCACAGTGAGCCAACCGGCTCATTTAAGTCCTGCCAAGTGCCTGTTAAATTCGACAAGTCACAGGATGAAGCAGAAGCATCTTCCATAGCATACAAGTGCCCTCATTGCTCTATGAACTTTACTACCCAGCACGGTCTCCACGTTCACTATGGAATGAAACACCCAGAAACTTTAATTGGAAAATTAGAGCAGCAAAAACCACAGCAGCAACTTCAAAAACGTCTGCACGTCTTTAAGTGTCCGTATTGCACCTACGTCAATACCATTTATCAGGGCGTTCTCACTCACTGCCAGATGAAGCATTCTGACGCTCCATCCAGGGCGGACAGCCTTCACGTGGATATGACGCATGTCCAGAATTTGGATGATGCCCGGAAAAGCAGTAGGCCCGGTGAGAGCTTGAAATTTAGTGGGCACATGTGTAAAACCTGCCCACAAATCTGTGCAACGCTGGACAAACTGAACAATCACTGCGAGCAGGACCACAACAGACTGGAGAGTGGAGCAAGCACTTCGCAAAGCACAGTCAAACCGACTCCTAAGCCGTTAACTAAAAGGAAAATGCTGCTATCTAAGGTCCACAGCATGCATGGATCTATATCAAAGGCTTCATTTTTAAGCAAGAAAATATATGCTTCGATTAGCTGCCAGCTCTGTTCTTACACCTGCACCACCAAATTTGCACTTGGTCGACACTTGCTTGCTACCCACAAACATGCTATTTCAAAGGATTGTGTATACAAGTGTGTCCTGTGTTCCAATGTTTATTTCAGGAGAAAGCATCTTGCAGGCCACTATGCTGTGACACATGGAAAGGAGGCTTATTTAAAATACTACGTACCCGTATACAAACAGAAGCCTTCTGAAGGCTCATCAACTCGGCAACAAGAAAATGCCACTGAGTCATTTAAGTCTAGCATAACAGCAGAAGATAGCTTTTTAGTCTACAGGTGTCCAAAGTGTCCATATGTGAATGCTAGCTACCATGGAACCCTCACTCACTGCCAAATGAAGCATCCAGCAATTGTAGTCAGAGCAGATGAGCTTGAAACAGGTGAAGTCCTTGCATCCAACATGGTCGGGTGTAGTTTAGGAAAAGGTTCAAATCAGAGAGGCTACAAGTGTAAGAAATGTGCACAAATCCATGCATCATTGACAAAACTGAAAACCCACTGTAAGAGGGATCACAATGAGACGGAAGCATCTGAGCATTCAGCCGAAACTGAAAACCAGCCAGCTCACACATCTCAGGGCTCAGCGCAGGAGGATGAAGCAGAAGAAGTAAGCGTTGCGGAAACCAGACAGGCTCCGCATATGATGACTCCTGAGACAAGTCGGTCCATCCCGCTGGCAGTCTGGAGCAACAAAACGTTGTACAAGTGCCAGATGTGCACCTATAAAGGACTGTATCGAAAATACCTCCAGTGTCACTACAAAAATACCCACAAATTGGATGCAGTCAGTGCACACGAGCTGCTTGAGAAATATAACAAACGTAAGTGGAAATTTCCCCGCAGCCTTCCTAAATCAGAGGACAAGACAAACGTCAAATGTTTAAAGTGTCCAAACGTAACGTTTGACTCATCTCAGCTGCTCATTGACCACTATAGTACATTTCACCGCTCAGAGTGGAAATTGGACTTCACTGTGGTGTCACTGGGATCAGAGAAAA
Organism: Australoheros facetus; assembly: GCA_030220045.1. NCBI lineage: Eukaryota > Metazoa > Chordata > Actinopteri > Cichliformes > Cichlidae > Australoheros > Australoheros facetus. Next base: position 58,219 of record JASGAU010408983.1, read on the forward strand.
AGAAAACCACAGGTGTTTACAAATGTATCCACTGCAAGACCCAGTTAAATGGGATTAGAAAGATGTGCTATCACATGGATCGCCACAGAGCACGGACAATGGAGATGGCCAAGGCTGCGCAGAGAAAGACATCATCACTTGTCATTAGTGCTACACCAGAGCAAGAATCCAGTGAGGTAAGTTGACTCTGCAGTCATCTCCGTTTACACTCTTTGCCTTTTGTGTTGCTCTTGTTGTTTGACCATTACTGTGATCATTTCCAGCCCTGCAGGCCAGATGAAATGCCCGCGTTACAAAGTGTGGAGGAGGTTAACCAGTGGAACGGGACGCCTGTACAGAGCGCTGTTGTGCCAACAAGTCCTCCACAGTCGCCATCAAAAGTCTCTGATGTACAGCAGCCGGAGCTGGAATCAAACAGCCACAAACACACGTGTAATCAGTGCGGCCGGATGTTCATGTCACTGAAAGGTTTGCGCTCCCATGAGCACAGCCACGCGGCCCTGGCAGCCATCAAGAAACTACACAATCTCCCCACATCTGCATTAAAACACAAGTAAGAACAAACTTTGGATTTTTTAGGGTTTTTTTTTTTTAGCTTTTTGAGGTCCATCACTGCAGTAACTTTGCTTTACAGCACATGTGATTTCATGAAAAAATATTCATGATGGCTACATATGAGCTCATATATGAAAGCTTTCACCAGAGTGCTGCACCAATTTTTATTCAATTGAATTTTTTTCTTGTAGGCCAACCTAAAAGGTAGCATAGCCCTATTTCTCTCAACAAGATTCTTAACTCATTTAATTCAGTATTTATAACATTTTGAGGGGGGTGGGGGTGAAGTGCCTATCTGGGCCTGGGGAACTTTTGCAGAAGAACTTTATCTCAAGATTTTCACTTCCTGGTTAAATAATGGTTAGACTCCCTTAGACCTCTACCCACCCCAAAATTGACAGGAAAGCCATTTCCTTACTTATTTAACTGTTGTAGAAAAACCTAAAAATGTCCAAAGCTTGTGTTACGCACAGACTTTATTTCAGGTGTTTAACACAAACCCAAAGTAAGTAGAGAAATGGGAACTCTGCTCTCTTTGACTTCCTGTGTTCCTTTGCAGATTTTTTTTTAAATATAGAATTTTGTCTACTTTATTTGTTAGAACAAATTTTCATGTCCATAGCCCCCAAGGTGTAGTGTTTGTGGTTATTGATTGTTCACATATGTTTTGTGTTACCTCACCAGCATCAGCAAATATGTCATCCACAAATCTGGGACTGTGAAACCTTTCCTGTGTAGTTGCTGTACCTATCGGACGACAGTCTTTGGCCTCTGGAGGAGTCATTTTATGAAAAAGCATCAAGGTGAGAAAGTCAATTATGACATCATCAGTGATATCATGGGATCATTGTGTGTTAATTCATTATGTGATCCTCTCCTAGTGTTTTATATGCAGTGCCAGTGGAAACAAATAAAATGCTGGGACTTTTTATCCCTCTCCACTCTCTTGACTTTGACGTGTTGTCATATTAAATCACTAAATTCAATTATTTTAATTAAAATAAGATGTTGCAGTTACATTATTATCTCTGAACGTGTAACTGTTCAGACTGGGATTGTTTCTGTAAACGTAACAACCGTTGCCTTAGTTTTAAGGACAGTCTTAAAACCAGCCGCTCAGCATCTCACAGATTTGGGGGTTTGAGAGATTTAGTGTGGGTTTTCTGTCTTTTACTTTGTGGTTATTCTGTTGCTGAATGCCTAGATCTCATTATGGCTGCTGTTGAGACTGAAGCCAAAGATGAGGAGAGTGATGAGAGGGCTGACAAGGAGTCGAATTCATCCGAGAAAATCAACAGTTTGCCTGAATTTGATGAAGAACCTGAACTGGTTGAAAGTAAGTCATCTCTCTCACATTTTTTTTTTAAAGTCTTGATATTTTTACATTGAACATTTTTTTGTTTTTGTAGAAGTGCTAACAGACTGCGGTTCTTTGAACTTTGACAGGATCTCTGTACTTGGAGCCCCCGGATGTGCAGCGCCAGTTAAACCACTACACCATGATGGCGCAGAGTAGCGCCAAATCTAAAGTGAATGTGCAAGAGTCAAAATTACCCGAGAACAGCGTGCTTCACTGTGAGCTCTGCAATTTCAGCACTGGACACCTGTCTAGCATCAGGCGGCACTACCTAAACCGGCACGGAAAGAAGATCCTCAGATGTAAAGACTGCAGCTTTTTCACAGGTTTAAGGTGAGCTGCAGCAACAGTTTGTGTTTTTGTGTATACAAAAGAAAACAGACACACAAATGATTTTCTGGGAACTGAAAACTTTTACTGTCAGTATTCTCACTGTGGTTTTAAATGTTGTGTTGAAATATCTGTCTAGTAGGACTTAAACTACTTTAATCGTAATTTTGCATCATCACAGACGTGCAGTCTTACTAGTTTCTGCAGTCAGGTGACATAATGCTTTCCTGGTTTGATCCCAGAAGGAGGCATGCATCCCTTTGCATCAGGAAAGGAATCTGGTATAAAAATGTGCGAATTAAGTGTCTGCTGTTGCAACCCCTTGTGAATAAAGCAGCAGTTGAAAGAAGCTTCTTTTATTCAAATTTGTTATTCATTCGTTTTGGATGAATGGAAATAACTTGAAATGTGTGTTTTTCTCTGTAACACCTACAAGTTTACAATCTCATCGCTGATTTCTCCTGTCGTCATTAGGAAAACTCTGGAAATGCACATGGAGACAGGTCACTCTACCTGCCAGTCAGAACCTACTCATCAGAAGGATCTCCGCTGCCCTTTCTGCCTCTACCAAACTAAGAACAAGAACAACATGATTGATCACATTGTCTTGCATCGTGGTATGTTGGAGCCGTTGCAGGATTAGTAGGAGAGTGTCCACGTTCTCCCAAATCCCAGTCCGCCATGCAAACATTCACCTTTTCCCTTTTTGTTTTCAGAGGAGCGTGTTGTGCCAATAGAGGTGCGTCGCCCAAAACTGTCACGTTACCTTCAAGGGATCGTCTTCCGCTGTCACAAATGCACTTTCACAAGTGGCAGCCCAGAAAACCTGCGTTTTCACATGACGAGGCACGATGACGTCAAACCGTACAAGTGTCGGCTGTGCTACTTCGACTGCACCCGGCTGAGTGACTTGGAGGCACACCTGAGTGATAAGCATCAGGTGAGGATTTCTCTCCCAACTCTGTCTGCATCACTGGAATTCCTATAGGCCAGGAAAAATGAGTTATCCTCTTTGACTGACCTTTGAAAACCCAGCGAACACTGATGGACAGTGTTTTACTGGCAGTTAAGTTTGTTTTACACCACAAAGATTTGAGGAAGCAGCAGTTAGAATGTCGTCTCACATTTCCAGATGTCAACAACTCTGCATTGTTGAAGGAGTAACTGACATCAGTGTTGTTGCATCAGATCACCAAAGCCAGTGGGATCACACATCCTAAAAATATGATTAATGAATTCATAAAGGATGATGCATTTTTAATGTCAAACACATTGTGTTTAGTACCGCCGTGTATGCATGACCTTTGCAAACTATATATAGATGGAGGACTTTGCTCTGCGTAGAAATGCTATGATCAGATAATGCTGGGATGGTATTGGAGCTGTTGTCCCACAGACTTCTGTAGGACTGGGAGTGTTTTTGCAACCACAGCTCTCACCTTCATGTAGCTGTAAGGCACTTCTACAGTAGCTAAATATGAAGTATGAAGCACTTGTTTCATAGTGTCCATGGTTTAAACTCGTGGTGTTAGCACCAGTGCCTCTGCCTTCGTGTCTCGGTGTGAAGCAATCCACACGTTGACAGGTTTGAGAACCACACATTATGCAGCCAAAGTTGGGGCAATAATGTAGTTGGTAAAATGATGGCTGGCAGAACCTGTGGGTTTTATTTAAGTCAGTGGTTTCAACTTTGGGATTTTTATTTTTATGATACCACATGGAGCTGGTTTTAGAATGTTGACTGTTACCAAACCGGTTATTGTGTGTCATAACTTGGACCTAGATTCCATCGTTTAAAACATGCTTCTGAAGTCCTGAATGGGTTTGAGATCCCCTGTAAAAGTTTCCTGTGGTAGAAATGGGCTCTAAAAGTAATGGCAAGTTTGATCTTTTTTTTTTTCCAGGTTGTGAGGAATCATGAGCTTGTGGGTCAGGTGAGCCTTGATCAGCTGGAGGCAAGGGTCGGTGGGACGTCAGAAGCCGAAGAGGAGCACTTGTCTAACATGGAGCAGCTCGTCAGGGAGGATGTAGAATTGTTGGAGTTTTTTACAGACTGTGATGAAGTTCCACAGGCTGAGAACCTAGAAGATAATAACACCACAGAGAAAACTGCACTCCAGATCCAGGAAGCACCTGGGATGCAAGACCAGGAAGGGAATGAAGAAAGTCCTGGTGAGAGTTCTGAATTAGACATTCAACAAGAGAATGCAAAAGCAAACGCTACTGTCCAGCAAGACCTGCAAAAAAGAGAGACTGCAAGAGAAGAGGAGACGGGAAATGTGGAACAAAGTGTTGCAGAAATGAAAATGACAGAGACTCAATTTGAGGATTCCAACGGTCCAGACGAAGAGAGGCAGACAAATGAAAACCAAGCCCAACCCAAACTCCTAGACTGTGAGGACAATGAACAAAAAGACACGGGAAAAGACCCGAAAGGGGCTGAAAATACACCAGCCCAAAAACGAGACGTTAAAGCACTTGAACATAAAACACTGAACATCGAGGCGAGGGTCAAAGACAACATAGTGCGTCATATCTTACAGTTGGACGATGATGGCAGCAAGATTCATAACAAGGCAGATCTGGACAGAACGGTGAAGACCGAGAAGGGCGTTGAGGCGAGTGATCCAAGTGATCTTCCACTAGCTAAAGAAAGCAGCTTCGCTCTGTCCCACAATCAAAAAAGCCATGCTAATACACAGGCAGATTCAGCCTTAACAAAGATAAACAGTACACATGTAAATAACACAAGGGCAAAAGAGAGTTTCAGAATTGAAAGGCATATGTTAACGCTTCCACCCAATTATGCACAACTTAAGATGATCAGTGGGGATGGTTTAGGTGTCTCATTTGCAAAATTCAAACGGGAGCACGTGCACGCTCAGGAAAGCAGTGAACAGGAACCCGAACCTTGTAGAGAAATGCCAGTACTCGAGAAGGAATGTCTCAAGAAGGAAGTGCACCCTCCTGGATGCTTCAAGGAGGAAGAAGAGAAAGATCCTCTTGAGCAGAAGCAGAGCAACGAGTCTGAGATGGTTACAGAAGACGAGAACCAACTCAAAGATGAGAGGTTTGAGGACCAAGATGGGATGAAGGAAGGTGATTTTCTGCAAGAGCTTAAAGGTAAGAAGAAATTATAACTGAATCTAAATATTAGTGTCTGTGCATCTTTGTAAGCAGTGTTTTGACACAATCTGTCTCACATATTCCTGCTCCATTGTTTAAGATACAGGCCCCTAGATGAAGCCTTTAAATTCCTTTATTTTAAACAAACTTAATGATAACGATTTTTTTTTTGTTAATTATTTTCCCTTTATGGCAATTGTTCATTCAGAAATACTTTACAATTAAACTGTTTCAAAGCTTTTCGTGACACCTTTTTTTTTTTTCACCAGCACAAAATTGATATCGGCCGCTGACTTTGGTAAATGCCAATATTGGCCAATACCAATGATACAGCCATGAAAATGAAAGCCCACCCTCTATCAATGCTAAGGGTTTATATATCAGGACATGGTTAAAAAAAAAAAATCACCTGGTCCTTAGCAGGTCTTAAAACTGGGTGAATACAGCCTAAGATGAACTACAAAACATGACATATTACACTGTCATTATTCATTCAGCAAAAATCCAGCTGAAGTGCAGTGTGTGAAAAACTAAGCACTCACTCACTGCTTCCATGGGAATTAAGAGGCCATTTGATTTTCTGATCATCAGCATGGGACAAGTGATAAAAGCAAAGGTCCTGACAGTTTGTTGGTCTGGAGCATTCAGGTGTGTGTTGGCACAATGCTGCAAAATTCCTCCACATTCATATGAGAGACGGATAAAGTCATATAGAAAAGTTATTGCTGTTAAAGGTGGTTCTACAAGCTTATTGACCTGTGGGTTGTATTTAGTATATCACACAACAATTCTGCATTTTGGCTTAGTTTTTGTTACATAAATTATGGTTTAATTTGTCAAATGTTTGATTTGAAGACCTGCTAATGACAGGTGATTTTTTTTTTTTTAATGTCCTGATAAGTGAAACCTCAGGATTGAACGAGGATGTAATTTCTTTACATCACTGTAATAATCTGGAGATCCCTTTTAATCAATGTGATCACTGATCATTGAGTCACTGAAGCAAGAATTCCAGATATTTTCCGGATTTTAAAAAATGTTTTTACGGATCTCTTTCTTGAGTATATTTGAAGTTTTTCGTGTCATCTTAGGGAAAAAAATTCTAATGATACTTTGTGACCATTTTCTGACATTTTGTGGAGTGTTTTGTAATAAATGTAGGTTAGTCTTGGGTTGTAATAAAAGATTTAGGGTTTTTTTTGAGGAATCCTGGGCAACGAGAGCCTGTCATGATTTTAAACGTGTTTCCCCTCCCTCAGATACAGTGACACCAGGAGCTGCTGAAGTCCTGCGCGCCTCAGAGCACAAACGATTTACTTGTGAGTTCTGTGGAAGAAACCTTGAGAACAGCTCTGAACTTAAGCGTCATGTCATGCGGCATGGAATATAATCTTTTTTTATTATTATTATTATTATTATTATTTTATTTTTGTGGAAGGCCACTTCCAGTGCTGACTTATACCTTTTATATTTTGTTTTGATTAATAGTCTGATAACTGTATGGTTACATATTAACGTTTCCCCCTTTTTTTTTGGTATATTTTTAAACCATTTCTTATTACAGGCTTTTATGGTAAACCTGTTAAACATAGAAGTGAAATTGGTGTGATTCAGTAAATAAAACTCTGAACCAAGATGGTGAATGTATGATGTTTGACACACTGTATTTTGATAAGATCTTATTTGGATCTGACTTGTTTAGAAACACTAACGGATATCCGTGACCAGCGGTCATTCAAAGAGAATTTTTATTCCTGTAGTTTGTGCAGGGAGGTATTATTTACAAGAAATTATTGCTGTAAAACCTGCAGAAACCTCGACACTGTGAACACATTTTACATTAAAACGTTTACATCGTTTTGAATATCAAAAACTGAAAAAAACTTGAATACCAGGAAGTGTGGTAAAGGCTTGTGCTGCCTTCAGGTGCTGTTGGGTATTTCAACACACCGTATTTTGTACTTTGCAACCAAATAGCAAATAGTTGATAAGACGGTTTTTAGTTTGGTATTCCATGTCAACAATAAACTTCTGTTGTTTTACATTTCAATCTTTTGATTATACTTCAGTGTGTTTTAAAGTGTTTGCAGCACCTGATGTGTATTTTTCTCCAATGTGAGCTAGCTTAAGTTACCACACAGTGTGTTCTATGAAAGTGTTTTAGTTCATTTTATTATTCCAGTACATTTCACTGGGGAAAAATACAGTATATCTGAAGAGACAGGCTCACAGACAGAACAGTCACAAATGAACGTGGGGGCAATATTATAAATATATATGGGTTTTTTTCTGTGTGTTTTTCTGATTAATTTCTTGAATAATATGGACGGCTATGGGAGATCAGAATACTGGATTATTAAGTGTTTAATGTTTTCAGGTCTACACAGGCCACATGTATTCATATCCTTGTATTACAAAACGTGGCTGCTCTGTATTCAAAGGTTGTTGCACTCAAGCAAAAATTAAAACTAACAAAATGCAGTCTGGTTACACCAATAAAGAGTAATGTGCATTTTTTTTAAGTTCATCTTTGCAAAGTACAGTGAGTGGGAACCACTTAGAGGCAAATTTTCAAAACCTAAAAGTATTGTTTTTACACCTATAAAGAGCTTTCAGTACATTCATATTTATATATATATATATACACACAGTACTATGCCCATGTAGTGTTTGATTGTGTGTTTTTCTATTCAGTTGCGCTTTTACTACATTGACAGTGTTTTTTGAGATCACTGTCATGCTGAAAAATGAAGCTGTAGCCAATCAGATGCTTTCTACATTGTTTAGCATGGTGGATCAAAATCTGATGGTACTTTTCATCAATGCTGACAAGAACCCCAACACCACCAGTTGAAATGCAGCCCCAACCCATGATGGAGCCTCCACCGTGTTTTCCAGAGGGCTGTAGACACCGTTGAGCTTCTCTCCTGACCTCTTCCATACATAATGACAGTGATTTAAATCAAAAATAGTAAATTTGGATTCATCACTCCATCAGACCTTTTGCTGCTGATTCTCTTCCTTAAGAATAGCTCCTTGACAGACACTCTTCCAATGAGACTGTTTCTGATGAGGCTTCAGTTTCTTAAGGACGTCACTCGCTGGAGATATATACTTTTTGGCCTGTCACTTCTCTTGCTCTCCACTTGTCCAGTTTCCTCATAATTTTTAAGGACATCCTGCACACCTGCCTTCGGTAATGTCTGCCGATGGTTGCATTCGTATGACAACCACATCCCCTGGCCATCCCACTGTTCCTATCGTGAAAGTCGGCTACACTAATAATTGATACAGCTGATATTTTTACAGCCGTAATGTTTCCGTAGATTAAGCAAGCGCTGTCTTTTCACACTGAATCTAAAGATTTGTTCTACAAAACCTGTGCGAGGGTGAAAGGCGAATATCCGAGCTTACGAGGATCACGTGAAGGCAGCATTTTCTTGTGTGTCCGTTGGTTACGACACACTTTTGTCATCCAAATGTAAGAGGACACCGCTTCCTGGTGTGGACTCTGTGATGGACTGGTTGATGAGCCAGAGAAGGTCGAGGTGATCGAGTCCTCACTGTGATCGAGTCCTCACTGTGATCAGCTCCACGACTCTCCGCGTAACCGGGGTAAGTAAAATGCCTCAGAGTCTTTTTATGATCAAAAACTAGAAGGAAACAGCTGAGAAATACTGATCAGTGCCACCGGATCCCAAGTATTTACCTGTAGGAAAACGAGTCCTCGCTGTGTGTTTTGTGTTTTTAGATGAAGATGTTTGGAAACACATCCTTAAAATGTTTGTTTAGTGTTGCGTTTGCAAAAATGAGGAGTTCACGCAGACAGGGATGGTTTGCACAGAGCAGAAAGCCCACTTGTTTCCTCCTACCTTGAACAGCACTTTGCTGTTTCCTGATTACTGACTGTAAGGCTGTCATTAATTACACATTTACCGACACACACTGATGTAAATGTTTTTTTGTTTTTTTTACGTGTCCTGCGCATGAAAGGATTTTTCCATACCAATAACTTCCACATTTTTAAAAAAAAAAATCTTAATTTGAAAGTAAATTTATGTTCTGTACTATCTTCTGGGTCTTCTTAGAGTATTTACATGTTTTATTATAGTTTATACTACTCTAGTACTCAGTAGTTATAGTTATTAATTAGCTTTAGGATTAAAGAAGTCAAGCAAAGTGCAACAGATGAATACCAGTTTGGATGTTTTTACTCAATCAAGACAATCAAGATTGTTTTTGTCATCCTGCTGCTGGACCTGTTTTTAAATAATCTCACAACCGCCTCAGATTTATCTCGGTGACCCTTTGGATGAATGGATGTAGGTTAAAAAGATATTTGATAAACAAAATAAAAATCATTAATACCAAAACATTCAATTTAAAGAATGATTTGCACTGGATTTCCAGTATAAAATACTGGATGGATCCCCATATTTGATTTGGCACAGATGTTTTTTGCTGACCCAGCCCTGTGCCCTCCCTCTGCTTATCTGAATGCTTCATGTTTTGCAAGTGTGTTTTCCACAATTATCTTTAAATAACTGCAATTATTAAACTAACTTTTACTTACTAACTTTTAGTTTTACTAAAAACAGTACATGTTAACATCTTTCTTCAGAGGATATTCAAGTTGAAAATCATCACTTTAAAGGACATAAGTGATTATTCTCAGCTTGTTTTCACCCCCCCATGCTAGCCAAAAAGGAGACTGCAGTGCACTGACACTAATACAATGTGAGGCACTGTGCAAGAAGTAACAGTCAGTTCCTCATGCACAGGGAAC
>JASGAU010408984.1:0-13006 GCA_030220045.1 Australoheros facetus
GTCAGTGGGATTCAGGAGGTCCTCGAAGTATTCCTTCCACCGTCCGACTATAGCCTCAGTTGAAGTCAGCAGCACCCCACCCGCACTATAAACCGTGGAGCACTGCTTTCCCCTCCTGAGTCGCCTGACGGTTTGCCAGAATCGCTTCGATGCCATCCGAAAGTCTTTTTCCATAGCCTCACCCAACTCCTCCCACACCTGAGTTTTTGCTTCGGCCACTGCCCGAGCTGCATTCCGCTTGGCCTGCCGATACCTGTCAGCTGCCTCCGGAGTCCCACAGGCTAACCAAGCCCGATAGGATTCTTTCTTCAGCTTGATGGCTCCCTTCACCTCTGGTGACCACCATCTGGTTCGGGGGTTGTTATACTTTTATAAATCTAAAGATACCAAAGCACAAAAGTTTAAGGAACTAATAAACCAGATGCCAGGGTCAGCAGGAATTTCATATTATGATTAAAGTCATTTTTTAAGAACCCTTACATAAAACAGCAGTAAATGTGCTTAAAAAAAAGTAAACAAACAATAAAAATGCAATAATAAGTACAAATCCCATCTCTGTTCTCAGGAGGTATAAGTTACCCAGCCTAACAGTCCTGTGTTTGAATTAAAATAGAGTCTGATTGGTATTTTTATTTTTTTGGTATTATACCCATGATACACGAGACAAGTAATAAATCTTTAGATTGCAATTCAAGAATTTTCTTTAACACTTTATATTACAGCTCGGTAATAAGGTGGTATTATGGTGGTATAAATGAGGTAATACAGTGAAACAAGAAGGTAATAAGATGGAAATAGCAAGTTACTGCTACTCAGCAATTTTCCTTCAGGGATCAATAAAGTATCATTGATCACTCTATCTGAATTACCTAAGTAATATTTCCGTATTATTAAAGTAATTATCTTGTATCAGCAATGGTAATAGCTGAGTAATATTACATTGGAGTTTATGTAATTGAATAATAACAGACCAGAAATTGGGGGCAATAATGTGGGAACAAAGAATAATGCTGAGGACATAATGTAGGATTAATTCCAACATTATAATACAGTAATAGCATCCTAATGTATTAACCTTATTACTGAGCTGTAATAGAAAGTACTCCTGAATATTCATGCTATATTTTCACATCTCCCAGGGATTGATCAACAGCTAGTGATCATATTGACCCAAAGGGGGCATTAACCTTTTTTCCCCATATGTACCCATTAGGTAAGACTTTACAAGGTTCTTTCTGAAAATGAAATCATCTTGGATCATTACAAAGTCAGCCTCAGTCACAGTTTTCAACCAGCTCATTAGCTTAATTAGCTAGGTAGCTGTCACTGATCAAAAGAAACTGGCCTGCTTAACTTTAAATTCCTTACAGAGTTTCAGTGCAGACCCACAAATTAAAACAAATACAAATGATGTTGGCAGCACTCAGTTATGAAACACTTGTAATATTGCAAAGCAGAAGAAAGGAACACATTTCAGCTGAGCCGCTGTCAAAATTATTAATATATTTGTGTCATAAGTCAGCCATTATTATTGCTGTAAATGTGCAATATGCGACATTAAGGAACAGAAATTGTGACAAAGGTTTGTAGAGCTTAGAAAACTGCCAGCTAAAGTGTACACAAAGGTGTGGAGGAATCGGCGCTTAGTACCAAAACTGATGAAAGTTAAGCACTGAAGCTCTTTGCAGAGCCCCAGAGGGAAATATCTCTTCCTGATCAAGTCAGTAGAGGCAGTATTTCAGGACTTCTCCTAGTTGTCTGAGCAGTCCGTGGGGACTCTATATTTCCTCTCTTACTGACTTGCTCCACTCTGAATGCAGGGTAGCTCCTCAACACTGACACTTCCTTTTTTTCGGTCTTGCCCAAATACCACCAAGACTTTGGCTATAAGAACACCTTCCTATTTGGTGTATTATCTTTGCATTGCATGTTTGCATTGCATTGCTTGATGAATGCAAACTCATGACCATGCAGAGCCTGTTGGTATGCAGGACCCACTCACTGTGATGGATATTTTTAGAGAGCAGTGGACCCAGAGTGGATTTACGTGAAGAGTATCCTTGAAAAGGGGATTCAGTCACTGTCAGCTCGATGATAATGTTAGAGAAAAAAAACATTGTCCACACTTTGAAAAGCCTGCTGCAAGCTGGACTGTGTGGAACTTGTTGATGACTTTAGTGCAGTGAAAAGCACTCACAGGTTTTTACCATGAACCACTGCATGTTTTAATGAGCCAAAGTCAAAATACGCAAAAAGCTTCTATGATGTACAGAATGTCATTTGCTATTTTACTAGCAGCGCTACACATGCGACGCACTGAATTAACAGTAAGATTGAGTACCAGTAAACAACACTCTACTCAGGACAGAGAGAGACAGAATCAGTGCAAATGTGTCTCCAATTTTCTTAGTTTTATTATTGCAACTAAAGAAGTAACAAAATATGACATAATTTTTATTTTTTTTTTAACAGGCAGCAGATTGCTTGTTGGAAAATAAATAATTGATTTCTTAACTTGCAGTACTGTGTTTTGTTGCAACAAAGTAATCAAAGCATTTTATCAAGTTATTTTCTAATGTGTTACCTGCAACACCGACAATGGAAGTCAACAGTATAAACGCTGCATTTATATTAACTGGATTCATCACAGTGAGTGATGCTCAGTTCCTGTGAACAGTTCCAAGTTCCCCTCATCTCTGTGGAGCTTTTTAACATCTTTTTAACAGACGGGTCTGAACCAGGAGTCAAACTAATGACCGTATGATTGAACAGCATATGCTTAGACACCCAAATCACCACTGCCAGTGCTGGTTATTCGCTCTGTTAATTTAAGATTTCCCTTTTTTTATGTGGAAACCAGTAAAATCCACTGACGCAAGCACTAATTTGCTGTGATTTAAAAGTTCAGTTTCACATCGGTTAATGATGGAATGGTGGTGTAGTGGTTAGCACTGGTGCCTCATAGCATAGCAAAAGGACTCCTGGTTTCAGCCTGTCGGCCAGCTGGAGCCTTTCTCTTTTCCCTGCGCCTGTGTGTTTTCTCCAAGTGCTTCAGCTTGCTCCCAAAGTCCAACAACATGCAAGTTAGGTTAATTCTAAATTCTAAAACCGATTAGCTGTAAATGTGGTGGAAAAGGTTGTACCCGGACTCTTGCCCCATGAGAGCTGGGATAGGCTGAGCTGGGATAGGCTCCAGCCCCTTCCCATGACACTGAATTGGATAAGCAGTTCAGAAAATAGATGAGGTGTCTCATTTGTGTAATGTAATTATTTAAAAATGCAGCAGCACATCGCCTGTCCCATAGAGACGGTGAGGAAAGAATTCGATTCAGATAACGTATAGTAGTGACTGGACTGGCGGTCAGATGACATAAAGAATGATGGGATTTCAAGCTGAATTAGCAGTTTGTGTTTAATTCTTTGTTTAAATGCATGTGTGATGTTATTTTCAGTGTTTTATGGCTGAGAGCTGTCTATGTTTAGCTAGTAATGGGCCACCATGACTGAGGCTGCTGTGGCAATTAAAGACCTCTGACAAGTGGCCCCTAAAGTCCAATAATTCTAGTGCCCTTATCTATGCCTGCTGGGTGTGTATATACACAAGTGTCTGCTAACACATTCGACATATCAGCTTTATGTGTCTGTTATTAATGCAATGCGACAGAACAAAACAAGCCAGTCTGAATCAATACTAAACGAAAAGAAAGCGAATGACAAAACATCAACAAAACCAGTAATAAGCAGAGCAGAAGACATTAAAATTAAAAGTCAAATATTTTTCAGACAGTTGGCAAAGATATGCTATGTTATCATCTATGGAGAGAAGAAAGGAAAAAATGTAATTGTAGTCAGATTGGTGATTTTGTAAGTAAGATGCTTGAGTGCTGAAGGCAGCATGAGGGGATTTAGAGGCTTTCTTGTATGGTCTGCGGGCACTTTGGCACAGCGTAAAAAGCACCAGTGTGCTCATATCCAAGAAGATTTAGTTGCAGTGTTACTCATCTAATCATCAAAAAAAAAAAACTAAACAAAACCCCGTCTCTTGAACTTGGTTTCTCTGAGTCTGTTTGTGGTTCCTTCAGTAGGAAGGTGGTCATTGTGTGAAAGGACTGCAGACTAGACTTTCAGTTACAAACCCTCAGGTATGGCTGCTATTTCTGCCACACTGAAGTGAGTATGATGTGAGATGATATGGATCCAGCACTCCAAAGGGTAGTGTGTGCCGGAGGCTCCAAACCTTGACTATTCCCTCGGGCCTTGCTGTAGAATTTTAAAAGACATATCCGTGGTGTGTCGCAGTCTCATGCAGATGAATAAGCATCCATGTGACAGACTGTTGCTGTCAAGAGGTAAGGCTTAATAATGATGCTCCGCTCATCACCAGTAATGCCCCTCTACTCTGTCTTCATCCAAACCTGGCTCGTTGAATGCATTAGTGAGTGTGTTTGGTCAGTAACAGCCAGTGACGGGTGATTCGTTACTACACTGATGACACAGGCCACCGCTGCGCCGTCATGTCACACACGTGCAGCCCGTTCCCAGCATACCTAATGCTGTCCTTAATTACACGCTTGGCTGGGGATTAGCTTGTCAGAGAAGGGGTTATGCTCTACCAGGGGACGAATTACCATCTGCAAAATATATTTACAGAGAGAAATTTCCATAAACGACCCCCAGGTCATCGCTGATAGCTTGTAAAATGAGGCGTCTCATTTCTGTAATGCTCAACACTTTTCACCTGTTTCACATTACAGCACTGAAATACCTAATTGTTATGTAAGGGGGAAATGATTAATATAAAAATAACAGTGTTCATGTAAATCAGCTTATTTATAGATGTATGTTTATGATTAGTTTCCTGTCCTGGGAAAAAAATTATGAGCTTTATGTAAAAGATGGGCGTAGCCGATGTTATGTCACTGTGACAGATGAGAGCCAATGAAGGTAGAAATGAATATATCCCCTTTTTTGCTTTACAGCAGTTTATTAGTGCAGCACAAAGAAAAAGAAGAAACATGAACAGGCAGACATGTTTTACTATAATACACAAAATCTGTCTCTCTGTCTGTGTGTTTGTTCCTTTGTCCTCCAATTCCTGCTACGTGATCAGGAGTTGAGCAACCAAAGATGGAACACGGGTACCAATCTATAATAGATATTATGATGTCATCATGTTGCCTAGTAATCATCCAGAAACAGGCTAAAGTGACCTGTTTTTAACATGACACCTCATCAAAGCATTGTATCATTCTTATTTCATAACAGTAACATCTAATTTATATCCACAAAGCTTCAATTATACATGAGATATGATACTATCAGGTTGCTTGGCAACCACCAAAAGTCATTTTAGCAACAGGCTAAAATGACCCTTTTTTTTCTCTTTGTGCACCTACAGCACCTTATGAAAGCATCCTATCATTACCATTTCACAACAGTAGCATGTTCTTCATGTCCACAAAAGTTGAATTAATGACACATGAATGTCGCCATGTTGCCTAGCAATCGCATAGCAATGGGCTAAAAATGACCCAATTCTTTGCATATATGCACTTATGACACCTTATAAAAGTATTGCATTAGTTTAATTTAGCAGCCAATAGCATGAACAAACCAAAACAATACACTAGCATGGGCATGTAGTTGTGTTTGCTAATTAGTGCCATTAGCACTGTGAAAGCACCAGCAGCACTGTCAACAGTTCCAGTTCAGTGACTCAGATTAGGTTAGGTTAGGCCTAACAGACAACAATTAGCTATAATGGCCAGTGTTGCTGACCTTAGACTGTAAATAAGGCATGGATGTCACCCTGGATGCCGTCATAAAACCCTGAGTTTAGTTATTATCATCTTGAGGATGGGGCGCTAAGAGCTATTAATGAAGACGGAAACCTTTTCTGAACCAGCCTGTGAACATGCAGTTCATGCTGTTCATTTGAACATGGGGGTCTTTAGTAACTGACTGTAAGGTCACTGCATCACTTTTACAGTCAACCTCTAGTGGCCATTTGAGGAACTGCACTACACTGTCACATATTAATTTCTATAAACAGACATTTGTACATGAATATGCAGAATCTGTGGGTACAAAACATTTTTTTTAGCACTAGAAGCTTTTCCGTTTGTAGTCCAACTTCTATTGAGCAACCACATTCGAGCAGGCTTGGATTGCATGCAGGTCTATGTGGCGAGCCAAAGCATGTGCTGAAATATAATTTTAGTTTTTATTTATTTATTGTTAATGTGTGGCTGCATATTTTAGGCTACTGAAACTGTGATTTGCTTCTATTACACCACTTAAAACAAGAATAATATTGTTTCATTATTTTCTTTTTCATGAAATTAACAATCTGCACTAGGCTAGATCAATTTTAAAACATTGTTTCTGGAAATACCTCCAATCACATTTTTTTTTAAAAAGCCACAAAAAGAAACCATTCCCTTCTACTGGGCCAACTGAGCAAGAACAATTGTCAGCTAAAGCTGACATTGACAACTGTTGTAACAGTTTCTGGGAGAGGAGATTCTGACTTAAGAACAACTAGAAGTCCAACTTCTTTTATGAATTCCCAACAAGTATAAAGCTCAGACAGCACTGGTGTTTTATTTCTCCCTTAATCAAGTTACAGAAATGGTACCTTGCCCCCACCTGTTTGGTCAACCAGGTGACAAGTTTTAGATTTACACCCACCAAGGCTGTTCAAGAAAAAAAAAACTCATTTTTTAGGGAAGGGAAACACTGTCCTGTGCATGGGGGAAAAAGCGGACAGCCCATTGTTCAAGAGTTTCACTCCACTGCAAAGAACTTCTTTTGTATATTTTAACTTCTGTCTTCTCTGTGACAGGGGTTAAGAGGAATGACCTATCAATGCCTGATCTGTACAGGAAACCCACATTATTCTATGCATGTATGAAAAGCATTTCTTTCGCTTCCATTTTTTCAAAGTAAAAAATCCTGCACACATCTAGAATGGTGCAAAAGTCTTGAACTGCCCTCATTTCTTTGTTTAGCTTCAAAGGAACTGGACTTTCTTATAAGTTTTTTAAAAGTGGTATTGATCACTAGTTCTCCAGGCTTTCTGAAGGTCTTTCAAAGTTTTTTTTGACAGTGGCTGCCTTATCACTCACTTTCAGTCCAGTCCTTCAGTCCAGTCCTTCAGAGGAATTTTTTTCAGCCACTTAACACTGACCCATAAATCATTCAAGTGCAAAATGGCACCTAAATCAAGGAATGCGCCAGTGCTGTGTGTAAACTTTAGACGACTTGGTTTGGCGAATAACCAATTTTAAATTGTATTATAGGCACTTTGTTATAAGCAGCCTGTCAAAAAAACACAAACATTTTTTATGTTCAATCATCATTAGTATGTAGCAAGGAGGTCAGGAGAGGAGAGAGGTCCATCTGTAAAACACGGTGGAGGCTCTGTCATGGTTTGGGGCTCCATTTCAGCCAGTGATGTTGGAGATCTTGTCTCCAACACCACTACAGTACATTAAGTTTCTTACAGAAGTGTTGACAGGTCCTACTATTAAATTTAAAATAATTTCTTTGATTTTTTTTAGTCATGAAAATAAAGATCAACACAGATTCCTTTACGACACAATATGGAGACTGCAGGCAACAAAAGTTTGGTCGTTTAATCTACCATCAGGAAGAAAATGATTCCTTTTAAATTGTAGGGGGGGGGGACAGGAAGTTACCTGCATTTCATCACAAATCGGATTTCTGGAATGGGTGGGATAGTGACAGGACCAACAAGAGCAAAACCATGAACAAGAGTAGCCTTGTGAGTGGTTGTTAATTTTTTTTTTTTACACTGCCCCCGGGTGATGGTAAACAGCTACACAACACGAGCATGTAGATCTGAACAGCGCTGCGTGGGGCCTACAGACTACAAACCTAACAGCTGCTTTCTCAAATTTACACACAATAGTGTGGACACAAAATTTCATGCCCTAAACCAACTCAGCTGGAAGTGGATGAGAGGAAGGACACAGAAGAAATAAATGAACACAGTGTGCAGTTCTCCCCACTTTATCCAATAAAAGGGCACCAGTTAAACCCCAAACAGCAGAAAACAATGCAGAAAACATGGCAGATCTGTGATAGATTATTTTTGTATATTCAAGCTTACAGTTTCCTAATTGCGGCACACAGATGTCAAACTTTTTGTCCTTCTCACTTTGTTACATTTTATTTTTCTTGATGCTGCTGCTTTTGTATCCCAAGTTAAGGATCACAACATTATTCTTTTATTGTTTGCACTTGTTTGTTTTTTTTCATAAATGTAAAAATGTGCATGAAACACATTTTTACATTACATTGTTTTCTGGGCAAAAAGTCAAAACTAATTAATTTGAAGTAATTTTGTCATACAATATAATCTATATGTGGGTATTTTGTACTGCATCTGCCAGATAAATGATTTATGCAGATTTAATGGTTGCATGTGTTGATGAATAATGAAGCAAAGCCCCAAGAGCATGTGTATGTGGAACATAATTATATCTACTTTGTTGTCTGGCTGGACATCAAAAAATCAATCTGCTGCATATTTCACTGTTTTTTTTGCACATAAGACAGATTTTCTTTATGTTTTGGAGGTTTTCCTAAGGACGTGTTACTGCTCTGCTCTCCAGCACGTCAGTCTGGTGTTGTTCCACTGATGTAATATGGGCGATAAAAATGCAACAGTTCTACGTGGCTTTTTCACATCTCCAGTCTTTCACAGCGAAACCATGAAGTAATTTTCCACCGGTGGACAAGCTGTAAGGTCATCCCATCAATTCTTGTCAGCTTAGGTAACATCATTTCAAGCCAGGCAGTGGCTGCTTTGCAGAGGGTGCTAATATAATCACAGGATAAAATGTCACAACCAACCTCAAATTGCACCTCTGTTTCCCTGTTCTGTCCAAAGAACAAAAAAAAAATCTAATTTTATCTTCAGCTTAATGAAGCATGATCACATCGTGTTCAAAAGCCGTGTCTTCTTCAAAACATGACCCTGCTTACCCACAAAAAAAGCACACATATAGGTGCACACATTGACATGCTTGCAAATCTACATGAACACACACACACACACACACACACACACACACACACACACACACACACACACACACACACACACAAAGGCAACCTTTTTCTGTGTCTTTGAGTGTTTTTTGTCATGAGGTTGTTATTCAATTTGTCCTTCCCCCATCTCCCTGATTGTGCTTCTTGTGGGTCATGTTACCTCGGGGGGTTGTTAATGGCAGTATAAGTGAAAATACAAAATATAGGAAGCAGCACAGATTCCAGGAAATGGGAAAGATACAGTCTGAACGGATGGAGGCCTTAGGCACCATATGTTCTAGGTCTACTGACTAACACATTTTCTGGCAGCTCACAAACAGGATTTATACAAAAGGGTTTACAAGCTAAAAAAAAAAAAAAAAAAAGATATTCTACACATTGTGTAGTAGATGACTTTACTGACTAATATATAACATGCTGCCCTTCCCCTTTGGCTGAACCTTAAAATAAATCAAGAAAAACATCTTCCATCAATGTCATAACACACGATGGCAGAATTCATCATGTTGCTGGCATCATAGTATGAAACAATGTGGTGTTGCATGCTTATTACACCCTTGGTTCATCCCTTAAGCAGTGCTATTTGTATTTAATTTAGTCTTCCATGCATGCAACGTCTATCTAATTAGTGAGTAAGGTTTTAATGTAGTAAACCTCCTCCTCCTCTTTACTGTCTCATTGCCTGTGGGTGGTTACAGTTTTAGTAGAGGGAAAACATCTCACATTCTGCACCCACAGGCAACAACTCACACCCTGGTGTTGACCGGACCTCTTCTGGTTAAACATGACACGTGTGAGAACAACACCACTATTTTCGTACTAGGAGACGCACATGCACACCAGTTTCCAAAGGCTAACAGAGTATTATTATAAGACAGGGTGATCATCAAATTTTGCTGGCAATAAAATCAAAATGTGCATATATATTTAAAAAATGGGTTAGGGTTAACCCTAACCCTCACCCTAAAACAATAACATCAAGTTTCAGCCACATACACTATTAAATATTCATCCATCCATCCATCCATACATACATACATACATACATACATCTCCTGCTGCTTATCCAGCTTTGTGTTGCAGGCGCAGCAGTCCAAGCAAAGAAACCCAGACCTCCCGCTCCTTGGCCACCTCCTCAGCTCATCCAGGGGGACATCAAGCCATTCCCAGGCCAGCCAGACATACAGTCTCTCCAGTGTGTCCTGGGTCTGCCCCGGGTCCTCCTCCCAGTAGGACATGCCCAGAACACCTCACTCAAGAGGTGCCCAGGAGGCATATTAGTCAGATGCACAAACCACCTCAGCGGGCTCCTTTCAGTGTGGAAGAGTAGCAGCTCTACTCTGAGCTCCTCCCAGATGAATTTAGAGTCCGAAGTTTAGACTATACTAGCAATTGTTTGCCCATCTTTTAATGACAGCAACACTAAGGCTGTAGGGACTTCACAAGACTGTGAGCCCCTGATGTTCTTGGTCTTCAAGTGGTCCCATAAAAAGTGGGACCATTGTAGTGTGAATAGTGGTGTTAAGGTAAGGTGACAGTAAAGGAAAGCCCATGACAGTCAGCACTTGTTGCTCCTCTTTGGTCTTCCAGTAGTTCTTCAAAGCCTTGAGGTGTGTTTGTGCTCACTGTCCTTCCTACAGTATAAAGATGCAAACCAAGCTCTCTGAAGAATGGAGTGCTGCTTCAGTTGATTCAGTGCAAGAGTCCAACTCCAGAGAAACAAAACACCCCGAGGCTTCGAGATTTTCACCACCATGCTTTACAGTAGATTTGATTTACTCCAACATCCTGCTCACCTTCTTGTTACTTCCACAAATATCTAACTTGGATTCATCAGAACAACGCAGCCTTTTTTCCAGTTGTCCACTGTGAGATGCTGCTTTAGCTCAGCCCACCTAGAGCGTCCTCTAAGACCACTACTAAACAGCTTTCTTGTGACAAGACTTTTGCTGAAGTCTTTTTTTCTTTATTTAGCAAATTCTCTGTGATTCACCTCTGACGAAGATGTTTTTCTACATCCCAGCAAACAAAGCTGGATGTGTTGATCTGATGGTGTGCTCACAGTTGGGCCGCCTGATCCTGCTAATGATACAAGTTAACCAACAGTGGATGTGCAAACCTTCAGCCTTTGATGCTGAGAAAATGCTTCTTTGCTTAGATGTTTGCCTTTGACACTTTATTGCAACATTCTGCTGGAAATTTGACTTGTGACTTAATGGAACCTTTTTTCTTGCAAGCTTCAAAAAGCAAAACTCCACTTTTCTAGCCACCACTATGAATGATCACTGCATTCAATAACGACATGTCAAATGCAAATGTTTGTGTGTTATTAGTTTGGTGAGATTGTCTATTATAATGAGTTAAAGATCAGACCATGTCCGTGTACACACTCAACAAATCAGCAAGTAATGTCCTGGCAGCTCACTCCTCACACATCCTTTTATTTTATTTTCCCTATCATGTGTTCATGCACACAGATATCAATAAGGCTGTGGTTGCAAAAGCCTACTTGTCTTGGCTAGCACAGCAGAAGGGGAGCAAAACTAGGTTACTTTTTTGTGGCAGGTAGTTTCAGACAGCTCAAAAAACTGTTTCTGTGCACTGACTGTGTGATAATTTCACTCTCAGAGATGGATGTAAGAAAGCTTCCCAAAGGTTGCATGAAAATATTGGACATTATGTGCAAGCTAAACTTGTTAATAAGTTTTATTGTGGTATGGTTTACAGTAATGGATTATGGTGGGCTGGTGCAGAGTGTTAGGTTAGAAGCAAACAATTTACCAACAAAAACGTCTTTCAATAACAACCCTCCAATTTTCCCTTCTGACTTTTTCTGGAACAATAGTTTTTTCTGTGTTCAGCCATTTAGTGATACCCAGAAAGCCTGCACGTTAATTTGTGTGATGAAGTGTATAGGCCTCATGTCTGATTCTACACCATCAACCCCGCGAGCGTGACAGGAGTGTCGGCCCCACAGGCCCGAAGCTTTCACCATGACAGACAGCTCAACAGCCATTATGACAAAACAGTTACATGAACCGAACCAGCCAGTGAAAGTTAGAGACAGATGAGGTACTCGAGGCTCAGTTAGGAAAGAAGATGGAAACGAGCAGGGCTTGACATCTGCGAGGCAAGAGTCAACTAAAGCTAAACTAAGAGAGAGAGTAAGACAAGACTGACAGGATTTTCTCTTTTTTGACTTCTGCACAGAATTTAGATCATCTCACTCCTGAGTGCCCTTTATGTGAAGAGTGTGATTTCTGACATATCCGACATGTTTGTTACCATGCTCTGCTAACAAGCAAATTGCTCTTTAGAGTTAAAGTTTAGCCTTAAAAAACTCTTAGTTGTTAACACATTCACTGTGCAGTATTTTTCACGCATGCTTTAAGCACTCTGTGTATGAATGAGAGAGAAACAGAAATGTGTGTGAATGAGAGGGAGACAGGTGTATCAGTGAAGGTGCATGGAGGAGAGGTGGTGAAGGTGGACAAGTTTAAAAACCAGGGTCAACCATTCAAAGTAATGGCCAGTGCACAAGAGAGGTGAAGAAGAGAGTACAGACAGGTGGAGTGGGTGGAGATGAGGGTCAGGGGTGATTTGTGACAGAAGGATAACAGCAAGAGTGAAAGGGAAGGTTTACAACAGTGCTTCTCAAATAGTGGGGCGGGCCCCCTTGGGGGGGCACGGTGCGCTACCAGGGGGGGCACGTCTGAGCCCGGAGAACATGCTTCTTTTTTTGCCGTACTAGAATTAAGTGTAATTGCACATCCACTACAGTAGGTGGCAGTGGCGCTCTCATTGTCAGAGTGTACGCAGTAAGTAATAGCTCTATGGTGTACGTTTTTTTGCCTGCACTCAGCGTAGAGCAGGCTCCGCCGTGACTACTTATAGTCGCGGCAGAGAGTGGGGGGGCGCAAAAGGTTTT
>JASGAU010408985.1:1023-12622 GCA_030220045.1 Australoheros facetus
CCCCCCAGCAGCCTAGGCCCATTGCTGAGTAACAAAGGGAGATTTCAGGGTTACCTGGTCCAGCTCTAATCTTAGTCTAATCTAGTCTCATCTTAAAAATAGAGAGGGTGTCAGTCTCCCAGATCCAAACTGGGAGCTGGTTCCACAGAAGAGGGGTCTGAAAGCTGAAGGCTCTGCCTCCCATTCTACTTTTAAATATTATAAGAACCACAAGTAAGCCAGCAATCTGAGAGCAAAGTGCTCTATTGGGGTAATATGGTACTATGAGGTCTTTAAGAAAAGATGGGGCCTGATTGTTCAATACTTTGTATGTGAGAAGAAGAATTTTAAATTCAATTCTGGATTTAACAGGGAGCCAACAAAAGGAAACCAATATGGGAGAAATATGCTCTCTCTTTCTAGTCCCTGACAGAAAGAGAGAGCATTTTCTAGCTGCTGCATTTTGGTTCATCTGAAGGCATTTTAAGGAACTTTTAAAACAATCTGATAAATAATGCCTAGAAGTATGGCCAGCCTAGAAGTAAA
This sequence comes from Australoheros facetus, assembly GCA_030220045.1. NCBI lineage: Eukaryota > Metazoa > Chordata > Actinopteri > Cichliformes > Cichlidae > Australoheros > Australoheros facetus. The sequence continues at coordinate 1,549 of JASGAU010408985.1, forward strand.
AAATGTACTACAACACTACAACTACACTTTTTTGCCAAAAGTATTACTGTATCTGCCTTCACACGCATTTAAGCTTGAGTCCCATTCTTAATCCATATGGTTTAATGTGACGTCAGCCCACAGTTTGCAGCTATAACGGCTTCAACTAGTCTGGGAAGGCTTTCCACAAGGTTTAGGAGTGTTTTATGGGAATTTTTGACCATTCTTCCAGAAGAGCATTTGTGAGGTCAGACAATGATGTTGGATGGAAAGGCCTGGCTCACAGTCTCCACTCTAATTCATCCCAAAAGTTGTTCTGTTGGGTTGAGGTCACGACTCTGTGCAGGACAGTCAAATTCTTCCACACCAAACTCCCTCATCCATGTCTTTATGGACCTTGCTTCATGCACTGGTGCGCAGTCATGTTGGAACAGGAAGGGACCATACCCAAACTGTTCCTGCAAAGTTGGGAACATTAAATTGTCCAAAAAGTCTTTGTATGCTGAAGCATTAAGAGTTTATTTTTACTGGAATCAAGGGGCCAAGACCAACTCCTGAAAAACATCCCCATGCTATGATTCCCCCCTCCACCAAATTTTACACTTGCCACAGTGTAAACAGAGACAAGTACCATTCTCCTGCCAATCACCAAACCCAGACTTGTGCATTGGATTGCCAGATGGAGAAGTGTGATTTGTCACTTAAGAGAACACGTCTCCACTGCTCTCGATTCCAGTGGCGGTGTACTTTGCACCATTGCATCCAATACTTTATATCGGATCAAGTGGTGTAAGGCTTGGATGCAGTTGCTCAACCATGAAAATCCATTGAAGCTCTCTACACACTGTTCTTGAGCTAATCTAAAGGCCACGTGAAGCATTGGAGGTCTGCAGTGATTGACTCTGCAGAAAGCTGGTGACCTCTGTTTACTATGTGCCTCGGCATATGCTGACCCCACTCTGTGATTTTACATGGTCTACCACTTAGTGGTGGAGTTGTTGTCGTTCCCAATCACTTGCACTTTGTTATAATACCACTAACAGTTGTAGCAAGGAAATTTCATGACTAGACTTGTTGCACAGGTGGCATTATAGGGATTATGCCATTCAGAAAGCAGCGCATCAGTCAAGTTAGATGCTGACTGGGCCATGAGTTCTGGCTTACAACTGACTTTCCAGTTCATCTGAAAGATCTTGGATTAAGTTACAAATTCCACCATATGTTCTAATACTTGCTTTGTGGCCCTTCCCTGTTTGTCAGGTCCAAACAGTGACGGCCCGCTTTTAGAGAAGTAAGACGCAGAGGTGAGAGTGATGTCAGAAAAAACAGCCTTAATGTAAATTCTCATGCTGGGTGCAAACACAGTGAGGGCAGCCCCTGGCAGTTACTCAGGTGAAGAAAACTGTAAAGTATTATTGGAGCTTGTGGTACTCTACACTGGTGGCAATAAATTAGCCGGATTGTTACCAAATATCAGCAGCTCTGTCTTTACTATTTATTTTCAAGGTAAAAGGCTGGCTGATTTGTGTGTCTGTAGCCATACTGAGATGTGTGTTAAGAGTAGTTGCAGGATAGTGAACTGGGTAAATGTGTCACTGCCCAAATTGCCCCATAAAATCACTGTTCTTTAAATCTGTGTCAAACAGTTATGGCTTGAGGAAAAATCATGGATACTCTGACGTGCAGACCCCTATGGTGACTAATACAGTGATTACATATAAAAATGATAGGACCCCCCCAGCTTTGTGGAGAGTCTGTTGTTAGGCACATATATTAGCTTAAAATCCAGTGCAGACTTGCATGGGTCTTGTGGTTTTGGCGAGATGACTGAGGAAGCCGTTACTTACATTTACAGGCCTGTTTACAAGCAAGACTAAGACTTCCAGCCTTCTCATTACACACAGACATACAAACATAAAACTATGCACAGATGCTGATTGTGCTGTCTTTATAGGTTCCTTCTATCACATATAATGTGGTAAAAAAGCTCTTCTCTTACCTATGGCAGCAATTACTTTTTATTTATGCACTTTCAGAAATCAGAATGGCCATAAGCAGTAATGAATAATGAGCCCAAGCAATATGAAAGGAACATATAATCTTCATAAAATCTTCTGCTAGTGAGACTAGATGGTACAGCCAAAGAAATAAGTAATAACACATTAGTGCCAAATTTGGCTTTTAGTCTCACTGTATTTTTATTTGTTTTACAATATGCATGCTATCAGACAAATGAGTGATCTAAAGGATTTATTGTACTTTTAAATTATCTGAGTCTTTAGAGCTGTCATATTACTGAAATAAAGCCCGAGTTCTTGAGGTTTTCCCACAATCCCTGTGCCGTTCAGCAGTGGGAGATCTTCTCAGACCCATGTTTACGCAGTTGATGATGCAGTTTAACTCAGGTTCGAGTTAGCAAATGTGGGTTTCCTGTTATATTCACCTATATGATACTTTCATTATCATCTTGAGTAAACATTACGGGAGATAGTAGGTGGAATGTGGGGTAGAGGTTGCTTTGTTTGAGTGGTTAAAGGTGTTAAATGTGAGGTTCAGGGTCCAGGTTGAATGTTGTGTACGTGCGTTGGGTGTTAACAGACCTTTTATGGGCTATGTATCAGACATTCCTCATTTAACCAGCACAGCCTCATATATGAAACACATGCACCTTACCCAACACAGTATGGCCATGTGCAAGCATGCAGATTCCTGTAGCCACACTTACACTTCATAACTGCATATGCGCTTTTTTATCTAAAAGAATCCATCTGTGCAAAAAAGATTCAAAATTGGTCTCCAGTGAAAAAAAAAAATATGCAAGACATTAAGCACATTCATGCCAGTCCACAAGTTCAAGCAATACAAGCGTCCAAGCAATGACAGGTGTGAGAAGCTCTAGATTTCTTAGCATGCTGAGGCAGGGCATGTAATGTTATCAGTGTGAAGGCTTTCACAGGGTTGTTGCTTTAAAGCTACTTTAAAGCAAGCCAGCTAGAAAGACACTACCCTAACAGTAGCTTTATTAGCTGTCATTTCAGCCTGCTTGAAAATACTCATTAGTCAGAATATGAGAAACCTGCTTTTATCTATCTGTGTCTGATGTCACTGTTCCACTTTTTTAGAAATTAGACAAAAAATCCTCCACAGTTAAGAACATAATCTGCATGTGTGCAGTGCAAGAATGAGAAGCTGTTACTCAGGATTAGTGCTTCAGCTGAAACAAGCCTACAGTACAATACACAGTATATGGTAGATATTAACATTTGATTAATCACTGAAGCACTTCTTTTCTCTCAGGAAGTGTTGTGATCAATTACAGATAAAATTCAGATACAACCAAAATAAAGCAGGGAAGTAGGGATCAAACTGAAGATGCCTGAACCACAGCTGTCTAACTGGGCTGTTTTTTTTTTTTTTAATGAAAGCTGTAATTGATTTAGTTTGTGCAGTTTAAACAGGAGTCATCTTAACACTCTCAACTGTGGATTACACTTGGTTAGACCCATCTGTCACACGTATAGAAACGATAACATAGCCACCCACTGGTTATTGGATTTGTGGAATATTGTTTTGAAACCTCCAGTTCAGCAGTTCACTGCATTACTGATTCAGAATGGGTGCAAACCCTGTGAGCCTAAGCCTGTTTGGACTATTCGATGCATCATGAGCTTTAGCTTTGAAAGTGTTCACTGCACAGGCGGTTGCTTTATTTAACATTATACTTGGGAACTGCTTTTTCAATTAATAGCATATGTACTATGATTCACAGGATAAGATAAACTGTATCTGTCCTAGTGTTACAGCAGCCAAAACATGTCATTTCATGATGTCATACACACTGTGAGTGCATGAAATGCTGTCAGCTTTATCAGTCGCTTTTGGGACCCACAGTCTCTGATGGTGTTCAGTGTGTTCTTAAATTTGTACGTCACGTTTACTATGACCTTGTAGCAAAGATGCAAAGATGTTTTTATACATGAGGAGAAAAGCTGTTCACAAAGTTCACCAATAGTAAAATATCAATCCTTATCTTCTTCCGGGGGGTGGGGGGGTGGGTGTATGTGTGGGGGTGTATGTATGTCACAAGGCTAACATAGAGGGACAGACAACCATTCACACCTCTGGTCACATTAGAATCACCAACTGACCTAGCCCCACTAACTACATGTCTTTGGACCGTGGAGGAAACCGGAGTACCTGGAGAAATCCCACGCAGACATGGGGAGAACATGTAAACTCCGCACAGAAATGTACCAGTGGTGGATTCAAACCCAGGACATTCTTGCTGTGAGGCAACAGTGCTAACCGCCGTGCCATCATGCTGCCCCAATAATATAATAATTAATAACTATTTCTTTGACTTGATAATGCACATAAACAAAGGATCCAGCTGATGAACAGCTGCTGTGACATAAACTATATCCTATATTTGTGGGATTGTGGGAGGTGTTGCAGCAAAAGCATGTAAAAAATTAATTAATTAATTAATTTTAAAAAAGCATGTACTGCCACTATATGCTTTGCAGTCAGTCAGCACACAGAGTTCAGCGTTTATGCACAAAATCCTTCTTTCATATTTCTGTAAACATTGCTTTGTTTAGATCACAATGTTTATTTATGATTAAGTAGAAAGAATTTGTGCTTTTTGCAATCAGAAAATGATCTGTGAGGCACCAAATTTGTCTTAGCACGAATCCTTTCAGCGGCAAACACAATGAGAATACTGTAAAACCTCAGTTTATGAAAAACTCCTGCCATTTGCCAAAAAAAAGGAGAAAAAATGTCATGAAGAGAATCAGAGCTTTGGATTTTGACTTGATTTTGAAAATAAGCTAGAGGGTGTGGCCTACAGAACTTAATATACAAACACACTATCCTAAGGGATTTGATACCATCTTGTTGCTGCAGTAAAAAGAAAGTTGTCAGTAAATGTTGGGGAGAATATTAGTATTCTTCTGGCTGGACTTCCTCTGGGAAAATTTCTGGCTATAACTAACATTCAACTCCATTAACCCAACAGTTCAATCACCCAGATCATTCTCTAGATGACAGAACAGGCCGTTCTTGGAGAGGTCTCCCATTATTATACACACCAACTCATTCTGGGCCTGAGCCTGCTTCGCTCTCCCCCATCTGCTTGGAAAAACAGCTGCTGCAGTGTGTAATACCACTGATGAGGAGTGGTGCTTAAAGATTTCCTACTGTAAAGATGGGGGCTTGGCCCTATACACGTCCCTCTTCTGGAATCAGCAGGTTGAATTCTGCTGTGAAAAAGTGAGAAGCCTAACATCCAGTCACCTCTGTGCAGGCTCAGGCTGTATTTGAACACTGCAGGCCAAGCAGTTACATTCCACAGGCCACGTGACTCAGTTTCCACATGCAAAACAAAACCACACAGTTTGATCCTCAAAGGCTACTTAAGCTCTGATACATACAAGAAGAAATCTATAATCCTGCACACGTAGGTGTCTAAACAGGTCAATAATGAAATGATGAGCATGCATGAGGACAATTATAAAACTGGGGTAAATACAAGAATAATCTTTTTAGATGCAAGGCATTAAAATCTGATAGAAGAGGTGATAATGGGTGAGGTGTGTCACAGTAGGTGACACAAGAGGTTCATTTAAATATAAGATGACTTACAGTATGTGATGCTCGGCAAGTAACACATGACCACATGTGTATTGCTGTAGGCATGGCTGTGAACATAATGAGTGAATGCTGCATCTTTTGTGTCTTAAATAAAACTTCAGCTCAGGCAACTGGAATAAAAAACAAAACTGTGGTTATGAATCCTTTTCCTCATATACAAAGTCTTGAATAATCAGACCCCCATCATATCTTAAAGACCTCGTAGTACCTTGATATTCCAAAAGAGCACTTCGCTCTCAGACCTACTTGTGGTTCCTAGAGTTTTCAAAAGCAAAATCAGAGGCAGAGCCTTCAGCTTTCAGGCCCCTTTCCTGTGGAGCCAACTCCCAGTTTGGATTCAGGAGACAGACACCCTCTCTATTTTTAAGATTAGGCGTAAAACTTTCCTTTTTCATAAAACTTGTAGTTAGGGCTGAATGTGTGACTCTGAACCCACCTTTAATTACTTTGCAATAGGCCTGGGCTGATGGGGGGCTTCCAATGATACACTGAGTGTTTCTTCTTCACTCACCTCTTTTCACCCTACATGTGTTTATACACCACTCTGCATTTAATCATTAGTAACTAACTACTAAACTCTGGCTTTCTCTCTGCCATCGTCTGCCTTTTGTCCTGTCTCTCTCTGTTCTCTTCTCTTCCTCTCACCCCTTACCAGTCGTCACAGATGACCGCCTCTCCCTGAGCCTGGTTCTGCCAGAGGTTTCTTCCTGTTAAAAGGGAGTTTTTCCTTCCTTTCTTTCTAATATTGTAGGACCCTTTACTCACAATGTAAAGTGCCTTGAGGCGACTGTTGTTGTGAATTGGCGCAATACAAATAAAACTGAACTAAACTGAATCGAACTGGTTCTTCTGCTTGTTCTGTTCAAGTCAAATCTTAATAGCAGTAACTTTACATGCATCTCTGGCTTTAGCCTCTTATCTCTGAACCATTTCATCTCGACAGTATTTTGTATTTATTGGTTGTTGTTTTTTTTCATTAGTGCCCATGGTAAAAGAAAAAAAAAGGTTTTGGATCACATGCCTGCCTCCTCTCTGTCCAACCAGTGAGGTGAAAGAGAAAAAGCTGAAAGGCTTTTTCCCTTTTCCACTTAGTCTTCAAAGCACAAAAAGACATGTGACTTAACATGCTGCTGTGTTGTGTTTCCTTCATCTGTTGCGCCGTTGCATAGTAGGATAAGAGTAGATTGCCAATATCCTAGTCCTAGTAACACCATACAGTCACTGAAAAAGAAAAACGAAGTTGAATTCTTTTTAAACTCTCCTTTTTTTCCCCTTTTTAAAAAAATTTTCCTTCTGATTTTGACCAGTTTCAATGATGCCCACCTGTATGTAGATGATGTGTAGAGAACACTGCAGCCGCAGACCAGGCGTGTCACATTTAGTGTCGGTCCAGTTCCAAACAGGAGCAGGAACAATTTGTGGCAGGCCGCCTCATTCGGAAAAAGCCCTTACTTTAATTTAAAATTTGTTCAATTTAAGGCCTGCAAAAGACTGGCGACCTGTCCAGCGTGTACCCCGCCTTTCACCCTAACACAGCTGGAATAGGCGCCAGTCCCCTCACCCTCCCTTTCCAACCACAAACTGGATAAGCAGAAGAAAACGGATGGGTGGATGTTCAGTGTAAACTTTTCGCTTTTTGTATTATTTCCATGATATATGAAACATTGCTGCTAATGAGCAGCTGTTTCCAATGATGTCATTCCTGAATGCTGCAAAAAAATAAAAATTCTTAAACAGAAATTAGGTCGCTGACGTCCAGCAGAGCTGAGTCACTAAATAGCTTTCACGTCTAAATGGTAGCAAAGAAGAAGAGAACAAAATAGCACCAAAAAGTGACGTATTTATTACATCAACCCTTTCTGCTTATTTTGACCTGTTTGTTAAAGTACACTTTCTTTTCCTAGCAGGGAACAGTCTGGTCCAGATGTTTAACCCGACCATGTATCACAATCACTGTCTGAGCGGGAGTCAGGAGCGCAGTGAGGAGAAGGAGGCATGTGTCTACATGTGTGTTAAAAACAGATCCCCACATATGTTCGCCTCATTATCGTTCGGCTGGAGCTCACTCTGCAGGAATGCAGAGCAGCAAACACATGTCCACCTCCAAACCCCGGGTGACATATTAGCAAACACACACACATGCATAGACTCTACACTTTGTGCCACCCAGCCCCACTTCCTCTGGCCCCATCACATCACCCTCCACTCCACAGCCGGACCTCAGTAATCAGACTGCTTTTGTTTACTTACACTACAGGGAGAAAAAAATAATCTGCCTGGACACAGAAAAGATGCCATGGACTCAGTGGAGAGATGCTTCTAATGAAAAGCACATGACTGGATCTGAGTGCAGTCATCTAAACAATGGCAGTGTGGGTGGGACACAAAGAGGAGATGCAGTTACGGCTGGGCTTTCCCTAACAGAGGTCCAGTGTTCATTTCTCAAAGACTTCAGATACAGAAAATCATGCCTGTGCATACACGCAAGTATGCAAATATGTCATGGTACCCTGGTATTCATGTATTTACTTATTTATTTATTTTTGCTGTATTTTTCTCAGATCTACACACTCGTCATATGGTGTGACAAAAACGAAATAATAACAAACTGTAAAACAGTTCAGGCACATGAAAGAGACTGTGGTCTTTCAGAAGGAATTAAGATTAAATCTCTCTGGCTCCGAGCCAAGCTGATGAGGGAAAAAAATAACCACTGTGACCTTCAGAGGGAAAGAAGCCAGGGAACAAACCCAACAGGCAGGCTTGTCCACCAAAGGAGAGAGAGAGAGCGAGGGGAGGGCTAGGGACGAGAGGAACAGAGGAAGAGCAAGAGGGAGGGAGGGGAAGGAAAAGAGTGAGAGAGGCAGAGAGAAGAAAAGACACAAAACTTGTGACTTGGCAAAAGAGGGCAGGTACCAGAGGCAGGTAAGACCCTTTATTTGTTGTCTCCACCGGGGGCTGTTTTTGGTGGGACCTGATGAGTTAAGGTAAGAATGCAGGCAGGAATCTGTGTGTGTGTGTGTGTGAGAGAGAGAGAGAGAGAGAGAGAGAGAGAGTGTGTTAAACAGAGAAGCCAAGAGAGGCAGAGAGGGAAGTGTTTATGGACAGAGGGGGAATCCTGGCACAGGCACAGCTGGGCCATGCTGATGAGTTTCTATAGAAACAGTTTGCCGTACAAAGTGGTACTCTGTCCTCCAGGGAGCTGCCACGCACTGTGACTCTGCTCCGTTTCTCTGCTACTGCACGCTCACCTTGATTTCATCTTTTTCCATCATTGAAGACAGTGAGGACAGTTTCCACTGCAGTTAAGTGAAAATATGCAGACTAGAAGAGTTTCAGCTGTGCTTGTACTAAAAAAATGCCATATTGTTCAACTTTTGGCACTCAGATGGATCCTCAGGGGTTTTAGAGGCGCTGCACAAATGGATTTTTGGCTTACTCTGTGGTGAATTCAGATGGATGCTGTTCCTACATGGGTGTTAACCAACAGTTTAAAGAAGCTGAAATGGAACATTCTGGAAATGAAAAACAAGCATGCGCTTGAAAAAAAAAAAAAAGTACAATCACATGATGTGCCGCAACCTGGACCTGGCTGATGATGATGTGTGCAAAGAAGCAGGAATGAAAGTTTCCAAATTTGTTGTTCTGGGTCTTCTACTCTCAGTTCTGTTTACATTCTAACTACTTTGTTTGGTTTCTTAATAATTGCATCTCTTTTTTCTGTTAGTGCATCTTTTAACTCCATTATAGCTCATTTGGAGTTTGCATGGATACACATGGATACGCAGATCTATTTTATATATCTATATAATATAGATCTCAGAGAAAAGCTCATCATAGCTTCTGTGATTATGGTGCTCACAGACAGGTCTTGTTTTTTTAAAAATCTGAGTCAGACAAGTTAATTTGGCTGTGTGTGATGTAATTCTTAGTCAAGGCTTCATTTCTTTTTTTAGGTGGTTTTACAAAAAACTAGTTTTTTAAAAAATTATTATTACTGTTAAAGAAAAGACTGTGGCTGTTCTGCCAAATCAGCAACCAAAAAGGGCTGGAAAGAACTCATCAGTGATGAAGAGGGCGTTATGAATCTGAGAACTTTTAAGGATGAGAATGTTTGAATATATCCTAAAACTCACATTTTTCCAATGACTTTCTACTTTTCCATTAACCAAATTGTTCTAAACTTTAAATATATATAAAACTAACAGTTTATAGCTGCACTTCAATATATCATTAGTTTTCTAACAGATATCAGCAAAATAAAGAATAGGCTTTTTGAAAGTAATATTTCACCTTAGTTTCACCAGTACTTGCACATATGTTTTTTGCCCTTGTAAACAGCTTTTGAGAACATAATACCACCACTTAGCAGGTCCACTTCACATGGTCTTCATCAAGCCCAGTAAAACAAAAGTATCTGAAGTTTAAATATGCAGATCCAATTCAAAGTCAAAGCATTTTTTTTGTTTGTTTTAAAGTTTTAATGCTTTGCCACAGAGTATTTGTGTCATGTGCTGCAGTGATTTTTGTCCTGCTGCTGTGAGTGTCATTCTCATTGCTGATAAGTATCAGATTAACTCATTGAGGTCATAAATAACTGACTGGTGAATCAGCCATTGTGGACACTGAATCTTTAATTGTTTGCCAAACCTCTGGTCATAACAGCAGCATGAGAGGAAGGAGAACTGGCTGTGGGTTTGAACAAGGGGCTGCAAGGCTCTGAGAGGGGAAATGTAGGGCAGTGCCAGGGAACGCTGTCAGAGAAATGTTCCGGTTTGTTATTTCAGGCATTCTGGATATGAAGCTCATTCCTGCCTGGCGATTTATATGTGACGCTTATCAAACTGGGCAAAGGCTTTCTGAAGTCGAGCAGAGTGACTGGAAACAAATGGTGCATCTGCGATGAAGGGTTATATTTTACCAAAGTTGCATGGTGATTATTGACAGGACTTTGCTGATGAAATAGAACAAACGCACATTCTGCATAATCTAAAAATTTGGCATGCAATCACCATGGCCTTAAAAAAAATCAGTCCGGGCACCTGGGTGGTTTAGTGGTGAAGCCGGCGACCACATACATATGCCGCGTTGTGGCGCGGGTTCAAGTTCCGTCCCGTTGCCAATTTGCCCGTGTATCTTCCCCTGTATCTTTCCCCCATTTCCTGTCTCTCTCCACTGCTGATAAAAGCTGCTGTGGCCAAAAATGCCAATAAAAAAAGATCAGTCCACTTTGAAAAATGAATGCCTGCAACGGTAAGCCAAACAACCACGTGTGTGTCTTTCAGTCTCAGTCTGAGGTCATTTCCTCATCAACAGAGAGTCCTGTGAAAAAGCATTTGCTTCCTAACTGATTTCCTAGGTTTTTGGGTTTTTTTTTTTTGCATATTTGACACACTTCAGATCATCAAAGAAATGTTAATATTTAACAAAGATTACCTGA